>JAURVB010000975.1:0-139935 GCA_033002965.1 Piper betle
CATCGACGAAGCTTTCAGCCTCTCGTACCCACCTCCTGCCACAAAGAGAAAGCCGAACATACACCTCCCACACCATTTGGCGTGTGCTTCAAAATCGCTTCTGACCTTGTCTTCAATGCGCTTTTCACTACCTCCGTGAGCTGTAGCCAACAAGTACGCAACCATCACACACCGAACACCAACATTGTTTAAAAACAACAAAGATCGAGTCTTTATCCCACACATCAATATTCTTCCCTGCTATTTTTCTTTTTGGCTGTGAAAAATCGTAGGAGCTTGTTAGAACCAAAGTAAAGATGAAATAATAATATATAAGTATCCAGAAAGCTTTGATATGCATAGACAAATTATATAATGATAAATTTCTAAGTATCGTCTTATATAGAGATAAATTTACTTCTATTAACAGTAGAAAATAGAACTAAGAGCAAAACAACAACAAAAAACGCGGGATTTTAATTTTAAGATAAAATTTGTTCTAAAGTTGAATTTCCACTTAACATGAAATTAATCTCCCGCTTTTCATGCTTCTATTATTTTGCCTAAATTTCTACCTACCGGTAATAATTGATTAATCAACAAAATAATGTATTAAGATTTGTCTTACAATCAATTGCATACCGTATTGTGTATCTCCTGACCATAACGATATGTTAAAAGACTTGTCATATGATGAATTATCAATGAGTAATCTAATTAATTTCCCCTTAAATCTAATTAAACCTCATGATCTAAAGAATAAACGATCAATCTACTCTTAGCATTAAGAAGATAATAATTCAAACAATCCGATTGAATAAAAGAATAAGAGGTTAAAATAAATTCAATTAAACCATATTAAGTTCTATTCTTCTTTAGAGCGAAATAAAGGACTACTCCATAATAAAAGTAAAGAAATGAACTTATATTATAAAAAAACACTAAAAATTACAACAACTAGAATTACTTAATTCACTAAACTTTTAAGCCAAAAGTTGAGATATCTCAAGCAACAAATGACTACCCCTTTATATAAAAGATGAGATAGTCATTTGATACATTAATTCAAAGAAGGTGCTCACCGAAGCTTTAAGAAAGGCACCCCAAAACCATCAACATTCTTTCTTTTTAAGCTTTGTGAACTCCTTGTAGTAACCATTGGGTCGGGGTTAAGTGCTATGACCTTTCAATTCCTAAGCATAATTTGTTTCATCTTTTTTTATATTAAAACTCCAAAATTAAACATATTTAGTAAAATATTAATTAACTAAAAAAATAAAATAAACTATCACCTAATTAATAATATTTATCACCGGGATGCACAAAATCACGTTAAGAACATGGGTAAATATTATATATTTTAAACACTTAACAACGGTTGGAAGTTCTAAACATGAAACAGAGACCGTCAACATGATGGCAAGTATTTTTTTACATCTTCAGATTGAAAATTTTATGTTCGATTTTGACATATTGATAGGAATATGACAATTAAACATTCATCCCTTTAAATAGAGTTACTATATCATGCATATATATATGATAAGCATTATACGACAATATCCGAGCTTAGTGATACAGTTGTGTGTATTAATGTTGTTTAATGTTAAGAGTTCTAAACAAGATTAAGAGTTCTAAACAAACATCAATTTTCTAAGACCTGACAAGAAAATAATGACCCTGAGCAAATGCAAATGGTAGTGTTCAATTTCTTCAGCCCTTGCTTGATAGGAAAACTTCTCAAAAGAGACAACTACTTGAACACTGGTACACTAATATATTCAATAAATAAAATAGCCACCTACATGGATCCCATGGCCTTCAAAACATCCCTTCTTCAGCTTCCTTTTGCTTAAATCAGAATAAAAATCTCAGAAACAGTAAGATTTTTTAAATATCATAAACGTGATTGATCTTGAATTATCTCCTGACAAACATACATATTCAAGTTATTTATATCATTTTCAAAGGCCAAACGTTTGAGTACCTATAAGGCTTCTATAATAACTCTCCTACAAACTTATGCAGCTATTCAATATAGGAACACTTGATAGCATGTTCATGATTAAATTCAAAATTGTATTCTGCCATGCAGAAAAACCTATTTCCAGCAAACAACTTTTTTAGTAAGCTAAATGACGAGGAAACAACAAGATGTTAAGTAGTCACATAGAGGCCTTACTCTTGAAATTCATTCTTCCAGTAGTATCTTCAAGGTCTGCAATTATCTTTCAGTACTTGTCTTGCAAGATCATGGGCTCCACTCTTTTTGTAAATCAAATGCAGATTATAAGCTGCTTCCATGTGGAGATTACAGTAACCTGGCTTTAAATTTTCCCCAAATGTATGGTGGTCATTTGGAAGTTTTGGAATGATATAATCCTTCTGGGGAACTGCAAGGACCTTCTGATAATATAAGACTGCTAAAGTAACAAGACCAACCTGTTGATATGCTCTAGCAATGTTATATAAAGCTTCTTGGCTATTTGGGCAAAGGCGAAGACAATTGTAAAGAAAAGCTAGACCCTGTATGACTGTTTTATGCTTGTTCTGCAGTCTAAACCCAAGAGCTAAGTTTATTAAAGCAGTTCCAACACATAAATTGATGAAGGGATCATCTGGCTGGATTTTATAGGCTTCCAAATATTCCTTAGCAGCAGCTTGGTGCTGGCTAATCATAGATAACTGGTGGCCTGAAATGATCAAAGGTGGAACACAGTCTGGATGTTGGGTGCGCATCCTGCGCAAGAATTTTCCCAATCTAGAAAATTTGACGTCATTTTGTGGAACATCTTGCTGCACCTTTGAATTTTCCAGACACTTCTTGTTGGCAACCTCATTCTGCGGAAATTCAAAGCCATCATTCTCGGTAGCAATCGTTGGCCGCTCACTAACAACATTGCGTTTACTTCTCAAACGGCTATGCCACAACTTTGCTTGCTTTGACAAACGGTTTACTAACCTTGAAATTACTTTATAATAGCAATTCCATGCAGCCAAGCTGTAAGGATGCTGTCGGACAATGTATTCCACATAGTTGTAACCATTAGTTGGATCTGACATGTTATATGCAATTTGAGCAGCAAGAGATCGAAGTTCCTCTTTCCTATCATTAGACAGTGTGTCGGATGCTAATGATAAAGCATGGTTGATAACCTTCAGTGCTTCCCAATACCTTTGCAATTTTGACAATGCCTTACATAAATCAACAATTAACTGATAATGCTCATTGTCCTTGAGAAGCTCCGGAATCAGGGGTTCTCTAAAAGATGGCTTATTTCTCAAAGACTCATCATCCGAATCATCACTTTGCCAGTCCATCCCAGCTGCCAAAACTGCCGCTTTTCTTTCTTGTTTTTGTGCTTCTATTTTCTGCAGCAATTTCTTTGCTCTAGAAGCTTTCTGCAAATCGGATTGTGTTGCCACAGGTCGAAAACCTTGAAATATATTATCATCAGGACGATTATTTAGTATTTTGACCCTTTCATGCAATACTTTTTTCCCAAGTTTTTCTTACGCCTGGACTTTTGATTTACGTTCTCAATAAACAATGTCTCAAGAACACATGGTAGAATCGTGTCAACAAAAGGCTCAATCATCTGCTTTTTGATATATTCTAGCAAGCTTCAATCTCACACTCCCATTCAACCACCATGGCTTATGATCTACGTCATTAGTGTCAACTGTTGACATCTTATCATCAGAGACAGATAACAGATTAATCGCATCATCATCTTTTCCATCCCCAAGAAGAATAGATGCCAATGCCAGGCGGGCACCAACACTCTCTGTCATGCTTAAAACCTTACGGAAACTTGAAACAGCTTTTTCTCTAACATCCAAAGCTACATAACATTGAGCAATTTTAAAATGCAAAACACCATCTTCATACCTAGAAGACCCTTCCAGCATACAAAAGAACCTCAAGGATGCCTCATAATGACCAAGTTTCATCAAAGAAGTGGCAACCTCCTCAATTAATTCCCGCATTCTTCAGCTAACTCTTTTTTCAGACCCAAAAACAGGTTTTCTGCTATATCCATATTACCAAGATAGGCTTCACAAATTCCAGTCTTAACAGAGAGGTGTAATGGAAAATCTTTACCAGCAAAGAAAGTCGATCGTACTTGTTGTAGATGCTCATGTGCTTTAGAATGTTCCTTGTTTTCCATGTAAATGGAAACAAGCAAATTCAACACACTTAACACAGATTCTGCTGACTGGTGGTGTTTGATGAAATCTTCCAGGATAGTTGCAGCTCGATCAACTTGATCACATTTATGATACAAAAGTAGAGCCGCCATTTTGCAAGCTTCGTCATTGTCAGGGTCCAACCTCAATATTTGATGATACGATTCCGCAGCTTTCTCATAACACTCAAGATCAACATACAAAGTAGCACGATGAATCCTAAGCGACACATTCTGTGGATCTGCTGTAATTGCCTTCGATATACAATGCATTGCAGCAGCTGCATTTCCTTGCTGTACAGACCAAGTTGCCAATTTCGTCCACAAAGATGGATCTTTGGGAGTCAAGGAAGCAGCAAGCATATAAAAATTAAAAGATTTCTTCTTATCACCTAGGGCATCATAAACAAGACCAAGCATATGAAACGCCTCAGCAGTACAAGGCGCAACCTTTATGACCTCAACCGACAAATGAATAGCTTCATCATACTCACCACAAGCATAATGCAGTGTTGCATCCCCGAGCTTCTTGGTGACCTCAGGACTAGTCCTGTTCTTGGTGCCCTTAGGCCTCCCTCTCTTCTTGGCCTTCCTTGATTTCTTCCTCCTCTTTGGCCCACCAATCAACTCCCAAAACTCATCCATACCACCAGATGCAAGCTCATCCTCGATTGATGATTCCATCACTGAATCGTTCAAATTGTTCAAATCAGAAGCCCTTTTACGCTTCTTCTCCGCAAGAGCTTCATAATTGACCCGCTCATACCAATAAGGAGTATCACCTGGAGTCTCATCGGTGCCATCCTCCAAGAAATCAAAAGGGTTAAACTGTCCCTCTACAAGAAGCATCAAGTCGCGATCTTCAGCAGCATCCTCCCCTTCCTCTTGCCCATCCTCATCACCGTCCTCCTCCACCTTCTCTTGTTCATCCAACTCCATCTCCGCCTTCTCTGCACCACCAACCCATTGTTAACCAACAATTAAAATTTTAAAATATTAGAATTTGATGTCACAAAATCACAGTTCCAAACTCATTATAAATCAACAAAAACCAATCAAACAAAATGTGAATGAAAAACAAAACCACCCACTAATCTGATAATAGAGACACAGCAAAAACCACAACACAATCCACATAACTAACAATCTCAGCATCTGAAAAGGTGAAAATCATGGAACAATTAACAAGTCTAAACCCTAAACAACCGAAACCCAAAAATCTAAACCAAATGTGGCAGCTTCCAACGAATGCGGCATCCAAACCATCCAACCTACAGACCAATCCAAGCTCAACCATAAACAATAGTAAAAGCAAGCCTAATCGGCATCAAAATGATAAAAAAATGAATAAGGAACACATGAAAAACGAAACATTAAACAAACACTAGTAAAAATTCATGGTACACCCAAAAATCCAAACCAAAGAAAGCAGCTTTCAACAAATTTGGCATAAAAACTATCAAATCCACGCCATGAAAATGAGTTCACAGTTCAATCCATGCTCAATCATAAACAAAACAAAGACTGATTTGATAAAAATTTGCACTTTCGTCCCAATTTGATTGTAGTAGTAAGCAGAACCAATGATTTATAAATACACAAAATCATACCTTTTGAAGTTTATAACCAACTTGTTCTTGCCCTGTTCCTCCTTTTCCCAATTACCCCTTTCAACTACCCAAATTCCTCCTCTGAGCAAACTGTGGAGGTTGTTGTTGAGAAGAAAACGATTGGATTCTATCCGTCAGCCGTTCACCGGTGAACTCTGCCGGTGTTGCCACCGTACTCCGCTGCCGCCGCCATCGCCATTTTTCTGTGATGGTTGGAGAAGATGATGCAATTACAAGAGTGTCATCGTAAGGACATGGAGCATTGATTTTGTTCCTAATCAAGTACGAATTATATATGTTTAAACTTTCAAATGTTTAATAAAAAAATTAAAATTTCTTATAAAAGGAAATCCTAAACTAGAATCCCCGCATCAAAATTAAATAACTTGAGAATTCACAAGTCATTTAGTCTTTGCATGTTAATTATCACATGAACAAATTATTAACAATAATCAACTTCATTTAATATATTAGAGAATTCTAATTTGAGCAAAATTAAGATATATAAATATAAAATAAATATATTAACTACCTTAAATAGAAAAATTTAGATTAACCATGCATTGGGCTGAATTGGTATTTCTTTTGGAACTGACCCACTAATAAAATTTAGCTGATTTTAAGCAGTAATTGACTATTGCTGTTTGACCCACATTGCAATATACTCAATCTTAAGTAGTTGCCATGGAATGTTGTTTATGCTTTATCAAAAAAAGAAAAAGGGAAAAAAAAGAAAAAAAAGGAGAT
Source organism: Piper betle (assembly GCA_033002965.1). Taxonomy (NCBI): domain Eukaryota; kingdom Viridiplantae; phylum Streptophyta; class Magnoliopsida; order Piperales; family Piperaceae; genus Piper; species Piper betle. The sequence goes on from JAURVB010000975.1 coordinate 6,527, forward strand.
GGTGATGGAGCAAATTAAGTGCAGCCCTGATCAAAGAGCTGAAAATCCGGGCTTTTGTGTTTGTTTTCTCTAGTAAAGTATTGAGCATGTTGCATCACTTTTAACTTGCATTTCATTCAGATTCTTGCAGTAACTTTGATATAGAACTTAATAAGGACAACTTGGTGATTCCCATGTTACAAAATGGAGACTTCAAATGAAATAGTAAGAAGTTTTTTTCTAAGCAATGCAAATAAAATAAGAGATGATCTTTCTGTGTCAACTCTTTTGCATGAACGGCTATTACACAAATTGTTAAAAGCCTCTGCCATAGGAAAGCATTAAAATTGAAAGATGGCAGCTTTTATTTTTCATAATCATTTTAGGAGATTCCGCTGTTGCTTTTGGTTTCTTTTGTGGATGAGTAAGAAAAAACATGGATGACCCACGTCTTGGAATCACTCTTCCTAAGCATTCATGCATTCATATGAACCTCTTATTTTGACAGCACAATCATCACCTGGTTCTTTTTCCTCCCAATACAAACTTCTTCTTTGTGATTTCGCTTGTTTAAAATTCTAGAAACCATATCTCTGAAACTAGTTGATAGCAGAGGCCACCACTTTTCCCCAGCTTTTCTAGTCCATATCTCTACAATCTTTGTTAAACCCTAATCATGCAACTAACCTAATTCTTGACTTACAACATGCACCGTATTTCTAAAACTATTGTTTCTCCTTTTAACTATGGGATTCTGATGTTCTTTGAATCTAATTGTTTGAGCTTTGCTCCAGATCATAGGACCTGGAAGGATCACTCCCTTTCCTTGGTATCCTTACCCTCGAGCTTCTTCAATATACTAACTACTAATCCATCACTAAACTTAGATACGGTCCAACATGTTGGATTTTAGACGTTTATATACATGTATAGATAATTGTATCATTTGATATTATTTAAGATTAGGTCTAAATTAAATTAATCTAGGATGGGTTAAATTGAAATTATGAAAAAATGAGGATAAAAAGGGTTGTAGTCCCTAAAGTAGTTTTTCATTTAGGTATCCCATCGTCTATAAACTCTAGATAAACATCATTCAACCAATCTTACGCAAAAGTCGACGCAGCTTCAGGTATGTGTGTGCAATGCAAGCGCTAGTCTTTCGTCAAGGCCGGCATATTCCATTCATCTTCCTCATCCTCACCTACATATATAGTAAGAAAATATCAATAACGGGTGTTACTAATCCGAAAATAACTGATATTAAACTGAAACATGAGAGCAAACTCTCATGGAAAGCAAACAATCATATATCTTCCTCAAAAACTTTCATAAGGGCAACTACAGAAGAGCCATTGAGCAACTGACTCAACAACATCCCGATCTAGTTGGTATTGTGCCACTCTTGGCATTTCTTTTCTAATTCTACTTTCGAGAAACCTTTATCCTAAACCCTCTCTGAACCTCCATATTACTCCTGGCCTTGAGCACATAGGCCGAGTACTCTCAAGCATGCGCCTTCGGTACTCTTTGAACCATGAGTGCGAACACACGCTGTACTTAACAATATCCGTAAACCTCCACATCCTCTGGGTGTAAGGTACTCAAACATGAAGTTATCGGGATCCCTCGGGAATGAAACAGTCAGCTCACTAATCCAGAGCCCACTTTAACTGACACGGCACCTGCTCGTGGTACGTGCGAGTCGATTCATCTCCTTTAGCCTCACTAAAAACACAATAAAAACTATTTATAGGGCTGGATTGGGTTTATTATAATAGGCCCAAAGGCAACTTAAGGTGGATTTTATTTTCAAAAACAAACTCGAAGGATCTCATCCTCGAGGGTTATTAATTCTAAAAAAAATAATCGACTAGATGGCCCATGTAAGGTGGGGTCCGATAAATCATCCACCTGACACCTTCGATGATCTAGAAATCAAATCACTGATACAGTGGAGCGATAAAACTTGAGAAGTATGTCCTAATAGACCTGGTAGAAGCTTCAAGCGAGTCCAAACGCCTAAGTGACAAGCTCCTACTCCGTTCCTACACATCAAAACTAAATACTAACACCCGCTCATGATGTATACACACATCCTAAAGCATACTCACATCAATGATAATCAATATGAGTTTTGTTACTCTACGTTGCATTAGATTAAAATAATTATTTAGTTTGCCTAATTAATTCATTTAACATTCATTTTAATATCACATAATCACACGTATTCATATATTTATTAACATGAAAATATCTAACACATTAATCATAAAATCCTAGTATCCTAGCATGCTGGACTAACAATCAGTACTTTTAAATAATTAAATCAAAATAAATTATACCTCGAGTTGTTCGTAGCTCGAATTTGGCACCCTGTGGCGTCCGAAGTTTGATAGGGTTAGACCGGAGGGATTTGGCAACAGATCAGGTAATTTCCGACGAATTTCAATGAATCCGGTCTTTCAGCGGTTTCCCGGCGACTTTTAGCGGTTTTCCGGCAACTATTCCGGCCGAGCAATCGGGAGTAGGGTTACCACCGTCTCAGTGAGCTCGACCCAATGGTGGTGACGAAAAGGGCAGCCGCGGCGGCGATGACCACCGGCGGCGGCCTCGAGTTCGGTCAGGGCGGTCGGTCGCTCCGATCGGGCCCACGGCCGGTCTCGGCGGCGGCCGTAGTAAGTGGAGGAAATGTCTGGGAGGTCGAGGGGAAGGGCTTCGACGTCACGGCGGCGGCGGTCCGTCTCAGAAGGCGGCGGAATCACGTCGGGAACAGCCGTGAAATCGTGGGCTACTTCCGGCGTCGCGGCGGCTGGAAGGTGGCCGGGCGTGGTCGAGGCGACAACGCGATCGACGGTGGACGGCTGGGAGGTGTTGATTGACGGCGGGGTAGCGTCGGGGGCGGTGGCGACAACCAAGGCGGCTAGGGTTTGGGGTGGCGAAGACGTCGGGGTTCTGGGGAGTAGATGAGGAATGTTTGGATGAACGGTGGCAAACTTGTAAATAAAACTTGACTCGACACAGGCTCGAGTCAAAAATAATAACTAATTTATAATAAATCCTAAAAATCAAAAAAATCGGGAAAAAATCTCATAAAATAAAAAAACACCAAAATATCTAATGATATACTCTATAAATAATAAACCACCCGAATACAATCTAATGCTTTCTAATGCATTATTCGGTCTAAACTAATTCTACAATCACAAAATGAAAAAACAAAACCATATATATATCTGATGCTATCATCGAATACTTGCATATACATAAACCCTCATCGCATGTGTACATAATCGGCCTCGGCCTTGCGTACTGCGCACGTATTTTGAAAGCTAGACCGACTCGAACCACGGTCAAACCGACCGGCTATTGACTATAAAACCTTAACTCGAGTTGTCGGTATTGCAGACGATATTTTTATGATATGTATAAGTTTGATTCAGTTAAAGTTTTAACACAATAAGCATATTAAGAATCTACTTAAAGATGCGGGCAAGTCGGGTCTTATCTAGTTGAATTGGCACTCCACAGTGCTTTCTCCACATCCGAAAACTTTATAATGTAAAAGCTTGCTATTCTTACAACATCATAACATGTAGATCAAAATCAGTAAGGCTAGCTCCTTTAGCGTACCTTTATAGATTAGAGCCACCCCACCCTGTGCAAGGAGTCAAAAGATACCCACAAAACATAGTTGTTGCTTCCTATGTTCTAACTTAGCCTAGTCTCCGTTTTCTTCTACATATATATACACACATTTCTCGAGTTCTGCTCATTCACTACATTTCTAACATCGACGTTTCCCTGCAAATGTCTCAGCATCTTGTAAGCTCTCCCAAACACTGTGCCAAACACGGAGTTCACATAGACAAACTCTACAAAAGATTGACCTACATCTTTTCCTCCGCTGTCCTCTCAATCCTCTTCACCATCTTCCTTGTTGGGATCATCATGCAGTACCCCTCCAAGCCTCAGTTCTCTCCTAAGGAAGCTAACATCTACCAGCTTGATCTTGCAGGGAACCATCTTCACAACTCTTCCACACAGGGCACTTTGGTGTCCAAGAATCCTAACAAGAAGGTTGGGGTGTATTATGACCAGCTTCAGGCTCATGTTTCCTATAAGGACCAACAGATAACGGCATATGTTTCCTATAAGGGCACGAAGACACAAACTTTATATCTGCATCACTGATTGGAAATTGGGTTCCCGTTGTTGCAAACTTTGGATACGTGGTTAGCCATGATCAGGGTATTGGGAAGATGGTAATGAACCTCAAGTTGAATCATAGGCTAAGGTGGAAGGTGGGAACTTGGCTCTCCTGTTGATATTGGACTTATATACATGCATAAATTAATAATTATTTATTGTGTGTTGTCGTTAAAGATTAACCTTATTTAAAATTGATCTAATAAAATTTAAAGTTATTGGGGTTAAAAAAAATTAATATAAATATGAGTTACAATATTTGTAGAAATCTCAATACTTACTTTCACAATTACCAACGACCCATCTTGTAGGGTTGCAGTGACTCTCCTGTTTGGCACAATATTATTTGGGATGCTACACAAGATGAGGCCCCAAGAGAACATGCTCGTATAAAAGACTACATATTGTAGGATCAAGCATAAAACTACAAAATAGATATTGACACATACAAAATCAAAATTATGTACGTTTTGATTCCTGAGCAATTATCAACACCTGACCAAAAACAAAGCCTAAATTCAGCAAACTAGGTACCAAGATTTAGAGGCACTAGATTATAGAAAATGTTCTTTTTTTTAAAAAAAAATAAAGGTTAGAAAAACTCACCAGTGGCAAGTAGACGGTGCTAGCGGCTGCAGGGAGAAGGCGCCAGGCAAAGATTGGTGTAGGGAAGGTCGGCAATTTGCAGTGGCGTGGTGGTGGTGGTGAGGGAGGCGGCTGAAATGCTTCAAAAGTGAGATTTTTTTTCTCACAAATCTTCAAATCTTTTATTGTAACGTCCTCGCCTTCCAGTTATGATAAATATATAAATATTTAAAAAATAATAATAATAATGAATAAATAAATAAATAATAAAGAAAAATAAGCACAACATCTAAACATGCTAAATCATGTGAATATGAATCTAACTAATATAAGGTTCTCGAATTACCAAAAACAGTGCAAAAATGGATGAAAAAAGTCTAAAAATAAGCTGAATCGGTCTGAATCAAGCTGAACAAAACCGAGTTGGGCCGAGTCAACTTGGTCTGGGTTAAATAAACAGTTGGGTTGGGTCGGGTCGGCTGTGCTGGTCAGGTTGATGGGCACAGACTATCGGACTCGGGCACGACTAAGCAAACATGACCGTGGGCAGCCAGAGGCGAACACCTGTAGCCGGACGCAACGTGGGCAAACAGGTCTCACGGTGGGCAGCCGGTGCCTATCGCTGGAAGATGACGATGACAGAGCGGTGGAGGTTGTCATCAGTTGGGATTGATGGAGGGGAGGACGGGGAACGTCATGGTGGTGGCGATCGATAAGGTCTAGTGGTTGGATGGCCGGAAAACATGCGGGAAACAATGGCATTGCCGCAGGGTGCAGCGACGTCGCCGGCGGCAATTGTGGCTACAACGGAGCTCGTGGGTAGTCTCAAAATGTCGGCCTTGATAAGATGAACCTATCTGGGCTGACGGTAGGCGGTGTGCGGCCGGTGGCTGGCCGGTAAACGGCCAAAAATGCCGTCGTGCAAGTGCGAGTTGTCGGCGGTGATCACGGCCATGACGAAGGTTGGTGTCGATCCCAAACCATAGATCTCGGCGAGGGAAACTGTTGGGGTGGTTGGCTTCGCTGGAGGACACTTGCTAGTACCAGAAAATTGCCCGATTGAGGGGTGGCGACGGCGATAACCGACAGCAAAAACGTCGTAATAGGCTGTGGCACCGATGGCGATTGTGGGTACAGACTGATAGCTGGTCGCGAGGTGGTCACGGTTGTGCCAATACGGTGGTGGGAGGCGATGTGGATGGCTTAGATCTTGCCACGTGGCACGATCGAAACATTCGACAACGCGTGGTCTAGTGGGACCCACCTATTGGTATATGTGATATACATATAGACGGAAAGCTTGAATCGAGACCGTCGAAAGTTAAAACTAACTCAAGTGTTAAAAGTGACTCTATAGGTGGGAATCGAGGCAATAAGGTAAAATGAGCCACGAACCCTGAACTCAATCAAGTTAGGTCCACATGGGCACAATCAAGTGATCTAATTCCTATATTGCATGCAAATGAAATACCAAAAAAATCCTAAACGGATGCTAAACGCTACAACGACCTAGATATAAGTCTAAAATCCTGGCTAACTCATAAAAATCATATATATACCTCTTGTATACACTAATAACTATTGTTCTATTGTATAATAACTGAAACTATCATATGCATATTAGGTATATTCAACCACCATAACATGTTTATATGGCCATATGGGCCTCATACTCGTATTCTTAAAATTGTTCTAACTCAAGTTTGCTTGAACCGACTCGAGACTGGTCCAAACCAGGCAACTACAAGAGGGTAAAACCTTTACCCGAAGTTGGGGTTTTTCACAAAGTGTTTGCCGATGTCAAACTTACCAAAAGACGACTATGAAAGAGACGTATTAAGAGTATCGATGCTTATAGAAACCCATACCGGTGCTCCTATTGCAACCAACTAGGTCATAACAAAAATAAAAAAAACAAGGCCGTAACAAGCTTGCTTGCCAAAACTCACCTATAATGTAAGAGAGGTCTTTGCACCAACCATCACAACGGCTCCATATGTGGCATAGACAGCAAAGTGTGTCAACTATGGTCGTCCATCAGTGAAATATTCGTAGCGTATCAATGGCCATCAATGACATTTACTTTTATATTATAAAGGTTTATTTTGTTTTGTATTTTTGTTGAACCCATTGTAGGTGTCGTAAGTTAAAGATGGGTTCAAGAATGTACCTACTACAACAAGTTAGGTACATTCTTAGAATATAGGATGACATGAATAAGCATGCATAACAAGCGGACATTTTTTTTGTACATTTCAGGAAACATATGTAACATGTACGACAAGAATATAATACTATGTTTAGCTAATATTAGTGAAATTGATATTGTTTACCATTATATTGCATTCTTATAATGTACCATCAATGTCAAATTATTGCACAATTATCATTAATACACAATACATTTAGTGATCGTCATTATCATCAGGATCATATTACCAAACTCAACCCTCCCAAAATACATGCATATTGCATCAACAACAAATTACACTCATCATTGGTACATTCTACACATAGCAAATTACAGCAACAACGGATAGACGCAAGTTTTTTTAAAATTTCATTAATCACAAAAATATATTCAAATCACAACACAATCTACTTATATTACTAATTAAGACGATCAATATATTTCAAAAAATATATCATCTTCAATATTTAAAGTGTCATGAGAATTAGAAAGTTTATCATATATTGTTAGAGGCAATTCCAGTTTCGTTAACTATTTCTTAGTGTCTATGACAATTCTGCAAATGTTATTGATATTGGAGTAACTTGTTATTAATATGTCACAAATGGATCAGTGAGTGCCATCAATGATAATTATTTTTTTAACTGATAAATACATCTTTTAAAAATATATCATCAATTGTATTTAAGGTGGCATGTATGACATTTACTAGGTTTATACAATGTCATGGATGACATTGACAGTCGAGTAATACTATATTTTCCTTACATATGCAAAATAATATAAAAATAGCCTCGATAAATATTCTTTATCTTAAAACATAGTCTACTTATATTACGAGTTAAAATATTTAGAAATATAATATTCATAGCATTAACAATATCATTTAAGACACATAGTTTATAAAATATCATCAATGTTAAATACATGTCATGTAACTACTATCGTTGACTTAAACAAAATATTTTAAAAGAGATGTATTGAAAAATAAAATATAGTCTATAATGTTGAATGTTAATAATCGTATCATCAAATCTCGTTTATGATACTTTTAATTTTTATTAATCATAAAACTATGCGCAAGATGTGCACTTTAAATTACAATATAATCTACTTATATTACTAATTAAGATGATCAACATATTTCAAAAAATATATCATCTTTAATATTTAAAGTGTCATTTATGATAAATGTCATGTATAATTATATAGCAATGTACAAATTTAAACTCATATTTTCTAGGGAATAGTTTCTCGGCAATAAATGATTGATTTTTTTAAAAAAATTATGAATAACATGAGAAGCAAATGTCATTGATGTAATAACACGTTATTAACATGACACAGATGGCTTAGTGATTGACATCAATGATAATTGTATTTCTAAGTATAAAAGATATTGTGAAATGTTCGTCGACAATTGTAATGAAATTAAATTGTGAAAAAAGAAACTAAAGTGACTAAGATTTGCGCACTTAAATATTTATACACTTAAACATGGACTTAAAATTATTCAATAGCGGTGGGAACTAAACAGTAGGCAAGGATAGTAGAGAAAAAGCTCCTACTGTTCATCATCTCATATGGATTTTATCTCTAAAAGAAATCCCTCCTTTACTAAACATATATATTATGAAATAATTCTTAACCCAAACCCGACCACCATATTTCTTGAGTGAACCAATTCTCTCCTTATGGTAAAATACTTTTTATGGGTATTCCAGTCTTAAATATTTTATCTCCTTCCCATAGATAATAAGCGATATTTCTCCCTCCAAATTATAATAAACGATATTTTCTCCCTCCCATAAGTAAAATGTCTTTAAAAAAACTATGCACCATTTTAAGATCATTTGCTCTCACATTCCGAGGTTATTAAAGGCATAATTTTTTATTTTAAATAAAAAATTGACATTTTATAATCTTCCAACTTGAGAATTTTTGTTTCCAAAAATATTATAAATGTAAGAATCCCCAAAATTAGTCCCATTATTTAATACTTACGAGGTAAGATTTGGTAAATTAACTGGGATATGTACATCCAATACTCTTGCACCCTTGTTTAAAAAAAACCATTGCACCCTTTTAAGATCATTAGCTCTCCAGTCCACAATCCAAAGTTGATTACACACTAACACATTGTAGAGCTAATTACTAGGCAATATCCACTAAGTGCAAATAATAATTCACACCCCTTCAAAAAGCTGCATACTTTACTGCAAAAAATTCATATAGCCAATTGTTATAGACATCTCACAATGACTTATCGAAATCTTAATCATGCCTCAAGTGGTTTGAACCACGAAGGCTGAAGAAACCCTAAGGATACTTAGGTCAAAACCCCTCATCATCCTCTTCAAGTGGATCACTTGAGGTATCACTTATTTTAAAATGACAAAATAACGAGCAAATGAATATGTATTTTAAGATGTAGTATATAAATAGTATATAAATGGATTATTAAAGGCATAATGATTTATTTTATATAAAAAAATATCCAAAAATTGATATTTTATAATCTCCCAACTTGGGAATTTTTGTTTTTAAAGATATTATAAATGTAAGAATCTCAAAATTAGTCAAACATCTAATATTTACCGGGTAAAATCTGGTATATTAATGAGATTTATATTTTGAAGAAAATGATTTGCCTAATTATAAATTGCACTTAAGTCAAGTTGTCACAAAATTGTATGATAACAAACCCAATATTATCTTTGATAGGGGTGTATTTAGTAGTGGGCTGGATTGGTTTATGGACGTGGGCTAGGCCCACAGTTCAGATTGGATAAATTTAAAAATTTGCTTGAATGTATCTGGTGCACAAGCTCGATTCAGGATGGTTTGGGGGAAAAATCGTTATTTCGCTTTTTGGCTCAAACGCTAAAAATAAAACTAAAAAAAACCGGATCAAATCAAGTGAAACCTCAAAGTCATATTAATGCCCAAGGAGTCAGCCCCAGTTTTAAAATAAAATCAACCCGAACCAGCTCTTGAATAGCCCAACACATAAATTGTTATTTCTAGGCCTAGTCCTGCAAATTGAGAATGGGTTATTAGTGACCTTGATTGCTCTATCTGAATCATATCAAATCCCAATTTGGGAAAAGTAGACTTTAGAGAGGGATTCGTATCAAACTGCTTTAATTCAACGAAAAGACCAAAGGATGCAAAATATTTGTTGCATGAATCCTGCCCCATACCGACCTACATGAAAGCAACAACCCTAATGCATCTACAAGGTTGAATTCTTAAAAGAAGGTTGTGACATGCTCTGATTGTTATAAATAGTTTTAGTGATTAGAGTTGGTAACTTGATTTCTTAATGCGGGTGAGTGCTATTACGTAAACACTAGGTCTTCACGTAGGTTCTTCACACAATATGACCCGTATGCTCCTCCTACTTATGTTCCATGCACACACATATAGCTTCAACCAAATAAGTTTTCTGTACTTAGGTTTGCTTCTCGTCATGCTCCAAGACGCTAGGTCTCATACACTCCCTGGATGATCGTTAGCAATTTCCCCAAAGTATTGCTCCACACGACAATAATAATAATGATAATAATGATAATAATGATAATAATAATAATAATAATAATAGTAATATATTAAACACAAGTACACAAACATCATATCAAAACACAATCTAAGATATACATGGTTCATGAAATGGTTTAGGGCTCATGCCCACAAAATACAATCATCCATATGAATTCAAATACGTAAACACACAATAGCATGGTCCCGCAACCACCACCGAGCCGCTGATCATCGCACCTAAGCCGGCCAATGCCACGTAAACTCACCTACATATATATAGAAAATACGTTAACAATCAAGTAAGTTTGATTACCAGTCTGAAATAATTACCAATTACACAAAATTGGTGTGTACTTCGTTACCAATAGGAAATTTTAGAAACTTTAGAATAATCTCACAGGCCAATAAGTAAACATAACATAACTTATACAGGTCGACACACATGCACTACGAAATCTTACTTACATAGAGAAACTTATGCTATCACATCCCCCGCTATCACCCACCATGGTACTCATGTGGCAAAGGAAAAGTTAAGCTAGTGTCACAAATTATAAAAATGGGTTATGTTATGCAGAACCCTCATACATTGCACTACTTTAGGGTTTAAAGGAGTACTCATGCAATTCATACTACCTGTACTGTTCTCTCATGTTTGTAAAACAATAACCCTTATATACTTAGATATATCAAGCTTAGGTTGAGACTAGTATAATAATTTTCTGGAGCTTATCCTTTGAAAACCATTAATGGATCTCAACCTTGAAGTTTTATTAAATTTTATGGAAAACATAGCTTAATGGCCTGGCATCGAAGAGATCCGATAAAACATTGTGAATGTCATCCTACATCTAAAACGCAATCAAAACTCAACACTCAAGGAAGAGATGAAACAAAGGAAGTTCTATAAACCTGGATGAATGGTGCTTCTCGACCTAACTTGGTAAGCTCACTCGATGCATCCTAAAATAAGATGCAATCAATCAGACACTAAGCAACTTAACACATCCCAAAGCAAAGACTCAAAACAAGCATAACACATGCCTAGACTTGAATACCATACATGAACCACTTACCCACCTTCTAATTACTATCAAGTTGATTAATTAAGATTTGAGAAGCTTAGGGCTTTATTAAAGATTATATAAGCTAAATCCTAATCATACTTGAATCTAGAATTTCTAATACTGACCGACTTCATCAAATTTTCTAAGAACCAAAATGAGCTCTTAGATTTTGTTGGCTTACTCATATGGCCTAATGTAAAGCTCTAATTTTTATCATGGACTAAGACTATAATGTCTGAACCTAGTTCCCATATGAACAAGACCGGAGACGCTACCTAGTAAATTAGTTGAGCAAATTTTCAAATTCATTTATGATAAATATTATCAAAGAATAGTGTTAAAAATGTGGCAAAACCTGGTAAAATTTCCATGATCTTTAAATTGTCCTGATCTTTCAATGTCGAAAATCAGTGATCACTACTCCTTACCACAATGCATACAGTAAAGCAAAATATAGAAAATCAAATATTGTAACAATGTAGAACCCATAGCCACTAATATTTAAATGAAGGGAAGCCTTTCCCACAACAACTCCAACTCCTTAGTAGGACACAAAGTTATATGTTTTCAAAATAAAAATGATAGTAACAAATGTTACTGGTGTAACACCCCAAATTTAGTTCACGCTCGGGAACTAAACCAGAATGTCACTAGTCCCGGTTAGGTCAATTAACCCAAACTCAACCCATGCAGATCTACTCTCAACGTTTCGAAATGGAAGATGTCGATGGCGATGCATGGATGAATGCACAAAAACCCTAATAAGCCATTACATGGATGACATGTCAACCAATTCACATACCAAAATATTTCTAATGAAAATCAATAAAAATTCCTAAACTAAGACGGACAGAGTCTCCAATTAAGGGCCACCCTTTCAAATCAACATGTATACGCACACACGCGTGCGCGCCGCACCACCACACACACACACACACACACACACACACACTATATATATATATATCAAACATTTTCATTCAAACAAGATTCTAATCTGCTGTATAATCATTCTGAAGTTGGGGACTCAACCCAACTGTGCATTCTATTTGCATTTCTTATTAATTTTGGGTCTTGACTTACTTGTTGTACTTGTTTAATATCTAAACATATTTATTAACATGTCATCGTTAGCACTCTTTCTACTGCAACATACATCATATGACACCACATCATCATGCATTGCATTTCATTACATCATCCTCAAAATATTAAACATGCTATCATCTAACATGTGTGTATGCAAGATACGTCATTACTCCTCCGTCCAGGCTGACTCATCCTACTCATGATCATCACCTAAATATATTATAAAAACATGTCAGTAACGAGTGTTATTGGTCTAAAAATAACTAAATAACAAAGTGGCAAATGAGAGCTAACTCTCATTTTGAATAAAAAGATTCATATACTTCTCATGGACTCTCTGAAGGGCACCTACTGAGGAGCCACTATGCTGCAGACCCTGTAGCATTTGAACTGATTGCTCTACTACTACTGATGCCTCTCTCAGCATTTTCTCATTTTATTTTTTGGTCCCTTAGGACTACTAGTATATCCTAAGCCCTTTCCTTTCCTCCATAATTCTCCTAGCCTTGAGCACAAAGACCGAGTGCTCTCAAGGAGTTGCCTTTACTACCATTTGAACCACAAGTTTGGACATGCACTATACTAAACAGTACCCATGGAACCTCTACGTTCTCTAGGTGTGAGAAACTCAAACGCAGAGTTGTCAGGATCCCTCGGAAATGGAACAACCCTCTTAGTAATCAAGTGCTCAATTTGACTGACACGTGCACCTGCTCATGGTACATGCAAGTCGATTTTCCCTCGTCTCACTGAAAACTCGATAAAACTATATAGATAGGCCTGGGAAGGGATTTATTAAATAGACCCAAAAGCAATTTGTGGTGGATCTTGTTTTTGAAAACATATTCGAGGGATCATTAACTTGGTTAACCATTTTTGAAGATATGGCTTAGGTTCATTAGTTTGCACTTTGGATTAGAGCATTATAGATGATATGAGAGCAGCCTAATTCAGCGTTAGATGGTGGGCTAGACTAGGGATGTTGGCTAAGCTATCGTTCGTGGGCTGGGGCTAGCAACAGGCTAAGTGTAGGAAATTTTGAAGACGAAATTTCTTAAGGTGGGTGGATTGTGAGATTCTGCAACTTACCTACTGTGATAAGATTCTTTTTATAAGTGTAAATGGACTGTAGATCTTCACCTTGGTTAACTACTTTGAAGAGATAACTTAGGCCCATTGTGTTACACTTTGGGCCGGATCATTATTGTGAGAGCCCTACACTTAGTCTCATATATAATACCTACTTGGGTAAGAGCCTGTTGATAAATGAGAATAGATTATAAATCTTTAACTTCGTTAACTACTTTTAAAGAGCTGAGTTATGATCTATTAATTCTTTTTATAAGTGTAAATGGATTATAGATCTTCACCTTGGTTAACTGTTTTTAAAGAGATGACTTAGGCCTATTACGTTACACTTTGGGCCAGATCATTATTGTGAGAGCCCTCAACTTAGTCTCACATCTAATACCTACTTGGGTAAAAACTGTTGATAAATAGGAATAGAATATAAATCTTCAACTTCGTTAACTACTTTTGAAGAAATGATTTATGACCCATTAATTTGAACTTTCACTGAGTCGTTACAAAAACATATCACCAAAATATACAACTAAGTGGCATGCATGATGAGAACTGTCATGTATCAAAAATTTTACCTCAAATCGGCCAAAAATGGTGGATAAACAGTCGAACCAACCCATATTACACCAAACAACCGGGGTGAGGTCAGTCATGCCCGAGCACTAGCAAGGTGGCTGGGACAGTGACAGTCAAAAACCCTAGAGCCAAAGGCGACGAACCCAACGACAGTGATGGCGACATGAATGACAGCTGGGCATGGCCAAAATTGAGCCCAAAAATAGCTTGTCGGCTGTAAAACCCGCGATTCGAGTCAGGGTTTTATATTCAGAACCGGTCGGTTCGGCTTTTATTTTGAGTCGAGTCAGTTTCAGAACACGTGTACTGAGCCGACGCCAGTTGCGTGTATGAGCTACGAGGGTCATGCGTACCCAAGTATGTTATGATATCGTCATGAACACAGCAGAATAGAATGAGTTATCAGAATATATAAGAGTATGCAGTTATTTTTTTATTATTATATATAGTGGATCGTAAAACTAGTTTTAGGCCGTTTATCGCGTTAGGACGCGCTACGGGCATTTTGGGTGGGTTGATAGTTCTAGAACATATCATTATGATTTTTTGGTGTTGTTTGATTTTATGGGATTTTTCCCAAATTTTTTTGGAATTTTTTTACGACTTAAATATTATTTTTGACTCGAGTCGGAGACGAGTCAAGTAATATTTACGACTTTACCACCACACACCCCCGCACCCTTCTTTTCTTCCCCAAACCCTTGCCCGACGCTGCCCTTGTTGCACGTAACCGCTGCCGGTGCCACCCGGCCGCCGATAGTCGCCGCCTAGCCCGGCAATGACGTCGTCGTGCTGCCCCGACCAAGTCCGGCCCCCATCGGGCCGCCGCGACGCGAGGAAGCCACTCCGCGATGCCGCGCCCGCGTTGCACTTCCGTCGCCGATTCCGCCGCCGGCGACCAGCGCCGCCGCGATCGGTCGGTCGCCTCAGCACCCACAGCCCTCCAGCAACCTTCCCCGACCGGAACCGAGGCCATCGCCGCCCTGGCCGGCCAGATCTAGCCACCCATCGCCGCCGGCTCTCGTTTATGCATTTTTCGGCTAGCCGCCACCTCCGTTGGCCGCGTCGACCTCATAGATGAGTCGGGCTCACCGAGCCGGTTCCAAGGGTACCCAACACGACCACTTTTCGGCCAGTAGACGCCGCCGGCGATTGTCGCCAGAAAACCACCGAAAGCAGCCGAAAAACCGCCAGCAGCTACTGGAAAACCGCCGGAAAATCAGAATTTCTGGAATTCACCGGATCTTCCGCGGGGCTCACCCAGTCGAGCCCGATCGAGCTTCGGACGCCGATGAGCGCCGAATTTGAGTTCCGAGACACGCGACGGAACCTTAACCGTCGCCGATTGTCGACAACGTGAGGTATAATTACCTCCGATTGATTTATTTGAAATTGATGATAATTGTTAGCATAGCATGCTAGGGTTGATTAATTATTATGATGAATGTTAAGATTATGAATGAAGTAAACATGTGCATGATGTGATTAACAGGGAATGAAGGTTAAATGAGCTAATGAAGTAAAGTAAATTTGAGTATGATAATCGAGTACAACGTAACTTAGGAAATATAATAAAATAGGTGTTAATAGGATAAGTTGGAATTATTTTTACATTTATAATTGTTGATTGTTATGGTTGATGTTTGTATTGTGGTGTGATGGTCATGTCGGATTTGATGCGTCATTTAGTTAGCGGGCGTTAGTATTTAGTTTTGATGTGTAGGTACGGAGTAGGAGCTCGCCGCCTAGGCGCGATGACACGCTTGGAGCTTCTACCAGGTCCGTTTAGGACTTCGACTCTGTTTTTACGATCTTTTCTATTGTATGTTTGATTTATTGTCTGCAGGACGGGTTAAGTGGCGTTTTATCGGATCCCACTTAACTCGGGTCATTTAACCGAACATTTTCCGGATTAATAACCCCTCGAGGTTGATTTCGAAAATAAGATCCACCAAAAGTTGCCTTCGGGCCTATTATATAACTCCCTACCCAAGCCTATATATATATATATATATAGTTTTCGTGTTTCTGTGAGACGAGAGATGGAGAAATCGACTGCACGTACCATGCAGAGGATGCCGTGACAGTCAAAGTGGGCTCTGGATTAGTGCCAGCGGACTGTTCCATTCCCGAGGGATCCTGACAACTCCGCGTTTGAGTTCCTCGCACCCGGAGAACGTGGAGGTTTACGGGTACTGTTAAGTATAGCGCATGTCCGAACTTGTAGTTCAAAGGGTACTAAAGGCGACTGCCTGAGAGTACTCGGCCTTCGTGCTCAAGGCCAGGAGAAATAAGGAGGTAAGGAGAGGGCTTAGGATAAAGTTTCATGAGAAGTACTGAAAAAGAAGTGTTGAGAGCGGCACAGTACCAGCAGCAGATTAGTAAGTTTGGGATGCTACCGGGTCTACAGCCCAGTGGCTCCTCAGTAGTGCCCTTTAGAGTGTTCACGTGGAGTATATGATGTTTTCTTTCATATGAGAGTTTGCTCTCATAGCCAGCTTGTTATAGTTATTTTATTTTTCGGACCAGTAACACTTGTTACTGACGTATTTTTATACTATATGTAGGTAACAATTACGAGTTGGAGGAGCCAGTTTGGACAGAGGAGCATTGTTGTCGCTTGCACACATGTCAGTCAATTGAGTGTTTATATTGTGTTATGATATTATTATATGGTGTGAATAAATGCTTGAAACATGATGATGTGACGTGATTAGTTGTTAAAATATGATGTTATGACATGATGAAAAGCTAAGACATGATGACAAGAGGTGAGATGTGATCAGAGTGCGCAGTAGAAGTGTGGCCCAAGTTTTATAATGAATATACGGTATATTAGATTATGTGTGATTAAAATTGTTGATATATGCATATGTATTGGTGTGTGTTTGAATTGCATGTCATTCATGTAGTACCATGTTAGGGTTTGTGCATTCATCCATGCTTTGAGAGTTGTATCTTCATCTTAAGACGCCGAGATTGGATCCGTATGAGTTAGGTTCGGGTTAGCCAACCTAACCGGGGCCTGTAACATACCGGTTCGGTTCACGAGCATGAACCAGATTTGGGGTGTTACACCGGCGACAATCAAAGTCTCGAGTACGTCCCGACGAATCAGTGGTGCCCCAAGGCTGGTTGGTGGTCGGGTTCGGTAGCCCTAATGATGGTGAAGTTGTTGGGATAGTCAGTGGCGGCTTGGAACTGGGTCCTCGGCTACAGAAATCGACGGTGAGCAGAATGGCCAGTTTGGCCCTCATTTCCTGGAAAACAGCCCCTACATGGACGACGACGCTTGTCAGGGGTAGTAGCCAGCAGGACAAGCTCTTGATCAGCGTTATCCATGTGGCCAGCGGCCGTCTGTCGATGGCGTACATGCATGCTCACACTGGGCAACCTCTGGATGTGTGTCTAGACATTTGAAATCAGGTAAATATATTATAAGTCATCAGAACTGGAATGACGAGACGGTCACAAATGTGACAAAGTCATCCGGGCACTTGATTGTCTAAAATTATAATAAATAGTAAATAATTGCACGACTCAACATAGTTGTATCAATCAGTATGCATATCTCATAAAGTACTCCAAAATTTCTCTAAAAATCACAAACGTTTGACACACATCCAAAAAATAGTAAAAAACCTAGTAGACGAGGAATAAAAATCCATTTTAGCCCGGAAGTGCCTTCCTGTATGTTCACACTGGGCAACCTCTGAATGCGTGTCCAGACGTTTGAAGTTAGGTAAACATATTATAAGTCATCGAAACCGGAACGACGAGACGGTCACAAATGTGACAAAGTCATCCGAGGAACTCTTATTGTCCAAAATTATAATAAATGGTAAATAATCGCATGACTCAACATAGTCATATCAATCAATATGCATATCATAAAGTACTCCAAAATTTCCCAAAAAATCACATACGTTTGTTTATGATAAGAGAGGCATCAGTTAGTTCAATACATAAAATGGTCGAGTAAACAGTACAGTATACATATTAATCTTAATAATCGAGTATCGATAATATTCGGTTAACAAGTCAAACTGGATCTGATCGAACCAACCGGAAGTGAAGCAACTCAAGTCAACAGGGTAAAATCCGTGGGCAAAGCCCGGATTTTACAAGAACAGTGTACTTATGGGCTTTCTAGACTCATTAACCCAAATGACTGTTCTGGATTTTAGGAATCTGGGCTACACACTAAATTTGCTGGACTTGGACAGCGGGCTTCCACTAAGCTATAAATTCTAACCAAATTCCTCTGGGTTTCCGACACCTTCAACAAACAGCATACCAATTATTGGACCTAAATTCATTCTAGGGAAGGCTAGAAAAATCCTGTAATAAAGGTCACTGACACTGAAATTTCCGGACTGAGCTGGCCTATCCAGGAAATAAAAATTCCTAACAGGTCTTTTAGGTATCCAAATGTTCTGAAATTTGTCATGGTGGATTCAGGCTTCTAGAGGAACGTCTGAAATTTGAGAAATTTTCACACACGGGAACCCTATGATCCAGATTTTACAACGGAAGATAGATATTATGGTGAAACCCTTCCTCTCTGCGCAATCCAGATAAGAGGTTTAATTGACTACACAAACGAGCTCCGAACATGCTCAAATTTGGTAGGTTACTATTATACAGTTATTAAAACATTACTTAATTTTACTAGGATTTTAGCAATTTTATTTAGAGTGGGTTGTTCCCGATTAACCTCGACAACTGTCACAGTCTGCAACAGAACAGTGAACACAATCATGATAACTTATGTTGTTCATGCCCTTAATGACATCCATTTAGTGTGATAAGTTAGGGATGACTAGCTAACATCCTAATCTAAAACATGACAAAAGCACTTGAGCAACAAGCATCGCCACAGCATGCAACAAATTAAGCAATCCACAACACAAATCTATAAAAAATATAAGGCAACCTAAAGATGGCTTTTCAACATCATTGACGTAATGAAATAGGCATGGAACATAGGCATATTATACATGTATGGATAGCTACGGATGTCAGGAGTAATATGCAAAAAATATCACATTTTTATATATTTGATGAGCCCTACACAGCAGATCTAACGTGCGTGGTCAAAACAGATCACATCATGAGCATACTAGGTTGCAAATATCATAACTCATGGTATACATGCAAGAAATGCTTCAAAAAAAAGCTAAAACGAACTAGACAACCTAATCTACAACCTACAACAAGAACAACACACAACAAAAATACAAACAACACACGAACAACACAAAAGAAAAGCAAGGGAAAAGAAAGGAAACATATACCAAGATCGGGGAAGAAAAAGAACCAAGAAGGGAAACTCCGAAGCTTGGATGAAGAACTTGGGAGGCTTCAACAAGAGCTGGAGATGTCCGTGAGTGAAGGAGAAGGGCTTGGAGGAGAAGGAGGTGGAGATGGGAAGGGTCCAAAGTGTTAGGGTTTGAGGAATTATATAGTCAAGGTCAAAACTGCGGGCGCAAAGGCGTTGGCAAGGCGCATAGACGCTTGCCTCACACCACCAAAAAAGACTAGGGTTTCTAAAAAACAGCGCAGGCTCAAAGGCACCAGCAATGTGCAAAGGCATTGGCTCAAAGGCGCTGGTAGAGTGCCTAGGCGCTAGAAAACAGGAGAAAAACCCAATTTAAACCAAGTCTCGGTGCAAGGGCGTTGTGCTAGTGCCTTAGCGCTGTGCTCTGAACACACACTTCAAACCTTGGCTGGGACCAGGGCGCTGTCTTGGTGCCTTTGTGCCCAACCTTTTTTCTTTTTTGCTTCAATTATGGGTTTTCCACCAGATTCGAGCAACGCAAACCAAACACAACCCACGATATACAACTAGACACATGAAGGACTCGGTCCTAAAATCTAGCTAGACTCGACTTGACCGAAATAAAAACATAGGTTTGATATTGAATACTAAAAGAGGCTAGGTCTGGGAAAAACACATACCATAATATACTCGAACCATAACAAGAAGGGTCGGATCCAACTAACCTGATCCGGGTAAAGGCCGAACCAACTTGAAAGCCCTTGAGCAAATTGCCTAGGTTTTACACTAGTAGTGAATGGTTTTCATCTACTACCATTGAGAATTAAGGGCAGACAGTATACTACAGTCTCTTTCTACTAGCCGTAATGTAAAAGGCTCAACATGAAGTAACGGGCATCAGACTGGTAAGATATGTTGATTGCCATAATTTCACTTGCTTCACTACAACACCGAGCAATACTAAAATGGATTTGCTATGAACCTCAAGTCTCTTCCTCTTTTTCCAACACGACCATATTCACTCCCCCTCCTACAATTGGCCTCTAAAGAATCCTTGCCTCCTTCCTAAGAAGGCACTCCCAAAGCCCCATCTTGATGGTGGTGTTCTTGGTTAGACTAAGATGTCCATGGCCGAAAACCAAGTTGCTAGAACCACATCCATGGCTTCCACCAAGAAAAGAAGGCTGCCCACAAATTAACAAGGAGTTGTGACTCGCTTGTGAGGGAGCGAGAGCTAGAATCTACATTTTACCAACGTTGCGCCAGTATTATCTTGTGCTGGTATATTCAAGGAGACGAGTAGCCCAACTGCACCATATATCCATCTGTTTCATGCTCATGTGGAGTTAAGTATTGTTTGGCATGGAGAGTTTTCTTCCTACTTGTGATGTCTGCTTGGTTTTAGAGGTGTGAGCTCCCGTCGTCCCAATTTTTTCACGTACATGGCAACATGCTGTGGCGTTTGTTGGGAGATGGAAGAGGTTTGCTCGCAGCTCATGGTATACGCTAAGCTTTTTTTACGGAATTGCTTTGTGTTGTTAGTTTTATATATAGCTTTACAGAGGGAAGACATGTATGGTGATCAAGAAGAAAGGACATTTTTCTTTTCTAATTAGTAGGAGAGAAGGATTGATTATAAGGTAAGATGAGACCATATGAGCTATGATGTTTATCTTTTTCTTTGTAAACATCTTTGTTTTTACAAGGGTAGAATGCCTCGTGTACTTTTTGAACTGATAAAGTAATATTTTTTTCATCCCATCACAGCCGATCACCTTATAATAAACAAGCGAAAATGGCACATGTTTGGTTAACCAAACAAGAACCGAATTGTAATATATAACCGAACCAACCAAACCAAATTAGTTTGGTTGGTTTTGACCGATTTTAACCGAATAACCCAAATTAATAACCAGCCACATTTTTTCTTTATTTCCACGACATTCAACCATATAATTGAATTTTATAACCAACTCATTAATATTTTTATTATCAACCCATATATTTTTGCTCAAAATAATTGAAAATTCCTTAAAACTTTTTTTTACTCGAAATAATGGTGAACAATGGTAGCAGCCCACATTTTGTTATTACTAGTTTCATGATGCTCATCTAAAATGTTCAACTTTTTTTTAAAAAAATAAAATTTTGAATTATTTTGCCGCAAGACAGGGAAAATAAAATCTTTGTACTATTTTGATATGCACAAAATTTTCTCTTTTTTTAAAAATAAGGTATTTAACCGATATTTAATAAAATATTTTGTTTATAATTTCATAATCTTGTTGAACTTGGTTCAACCCTTTTAAACGAAATATATTTTATCAAGCAAACAAGATGCATGAACTGCATATTTGCATATTTGCATATTTTGTATTCAGAATGAGCCCATTAAAACAAGATGCATGAACTGCATATTTGCGTTTGTCAAGCAAATAACATAAAATTTGAAACTCAGTGAAGAATCTGATGCAGCCAAAACATGTTCCATGCTGACGATCTGTCATTTCTGAGGTTCTCCCACCGAGTTCTGGCATGTTTGAGTTTGCTTGCATTCATAAATACTCAGCAGATATCTTAACCCAAAACATAACGATACAGCAGAAACCATGTTTAATGTTTAAGAAGTAAAAAAACATAAATATCTTTGGTTATAAACATATAATTGTGAATTGTTTTTAGAGAAATCCTAGATCAACTTCTCCTTCAGTTATTGGAAGACTTACCTGAAATGACAATAGCCTAAGGAAAAGAGATTTCTTAGAGCACAGACCAAAAAGTTAAGAAAAAGGTTTACAAGGGTCAATCAGCTGCAATTGTGTTTGTTGAAAGTGAGATCATTCTGACATATCCAAATACATTCTGCTATGTATAAGAATTTACCTAAGAATAAGCATTAATCCATCCTGCACGAATAACAAATGAAGGAAAAAAGATAGAATATTCAGGCATGAATTCCAGGATAGAGTACGAATTCCCAAATTATTAAACCAAAGGACTAGTAAAATTGTAGTTTATAAAAATATGGGGGAGGGTTTCCGTAAAATTCTTTCAGAAGGGCAGAAATATGATGTTGTTATAGCATAAAGTTCCATTGGGAAACTGGAAAGATTAAACGCTTGGTACTGTGTTCCCCGTAGTTAATCTTGCAAGCTCTGTATGAAAGAAAAAAGAGAGAAAATAAATAATCAACAATCATATTTAGCTAATAAGCAAAGTAAAAAAATAATACCAGTTTCTAATGTGTTTAGGTCGTTTGGATCTCCTGTGATTTCAAATGGAACTACTCCATGTCGAATCCAATCTTCAGCACATATTAGAGCCTCCACCATGTTAGGAGTTAAAGAACTCCTATAAGGATCTAACAAACGTCCTCCAGTACTAAAAGCAGACTCTGAAGCTACTGTCGTGACTGGTACAACTAGTATGTCACGTGCCATGTGGGATAGAATAGGAAATCGATGACTATTTACCTTCCACCATAGCAATATGTTGAAATTTTCTACCCCATCTTCAGGATCTTCATCTAGATATTTTTCCAATTCATGTTTGCTACTGCTACTTCCTGTTCAAAATTTATGCTTCTTATATAATGATTCCAGTATGTGATCATCCTCTTCAGCTGTTGGACTTTTGACAACTTGTTGCAAAGTATTCGAAGGTTGAAGTATCCCTTTGTACTCTTCATAAAGACGAACAAGAATATTCTTGGTTAATCCAGCTAATTTATCACCCAAAGGAACCTCATACATTTCTTTGAGACAAAACCAAAGGTAATTAAACTTGTAGCGAGGATCAAATACAATAGCTATAAACATTAATAAGTTCTGCTTGTTCACATCACCCCAATATTTTGCAAACTTATTCATCATTCTCGTTGCCATTGCACATAAGGAGACATCAGGACTTACTTTCCACTTCTTCAAAATCATATAAACCTGATTTACTTGATTGAAGAATATATTAGATGTAGCATACGATGTGCCTGATATCCTAACAGTAAGATCATAAAAACATTTTAAAAACTTCACCATATGTCTGCAATTGTTCCAATCATCCCTTGTAGGCACACCACTAGCCCCTGGCTCTGTCAAGTCACTTGCAAAACCGCCATCCTGATCTGCATATCTCTCAAATGCTCTTTCATAAGGTTGAGCAATATCTAGCATTAAATAAGTGGAATTCCATCTCGTACTCACATCCAAGCACAAAATTCTTTTACTTTCGATCTTCTCAAATTTTGCACACTCCTCAAATTTCTTGTAACGAGCTGAAGATGCCTTCACATACTTAATTGCTTCTCGAACACGAGAAATCGATATGTCTATATCTTTCAAACCATCTTTAACTATCAAATTTGTGATATGTGCACCACACCTCATATGAAATAATTCTCCCTTTACAAAAAGAGGACTCTTGTTGCCTAACTTCTTTTTCAAATATATCACAACATTGTCATTAGAGGCAGCATTGTCCACTGTTAAAGTAAATACTTTCTCAATATCCCAGTCTCGTAAACATCTTTCAACTTCTTTTCCACAAGCCTCTCCTTTGTGACTGGGAATTGGACAAAAGTTCAATATCTTTTTATTTAACTTCCAATCACGATCAATAAAATGAGCAGTGAGGCACATATAGTTTAGATTCTGGTTTGATGTCCATGTGTCTGTAGTGATGGAGATTCTTTGACCTGTTACTTTGAAATAAGTTTTCAATTCCCCTAACACATCAACATAACGACCAAGGCAATCTCTTACTACTGTAAACCTAGAAGGAATGGGAAATCCAGGACACATGGTATGCATGAAACGTTGAAAACCCTCACTTTCCACAAATCTAAATGGCAATTCATCTAAAATGATCATATCAACGATCGCCTTTCTAATAGAGGAATGATCTGCTTTACAAATTACCATATTTCCTTCATTACCTCCACTTCCTGAATGAGGATCTACTTGGGCCGAATCAGATGGCTTCTTAGGGCAAGTAGATAAGTGACTTATAAGCGAAGAAGTGCCATTTCTAGAACTATAAACATACTCTTTAGAACAGTAATTGCATCTACTTCTGTCGCTTCCACCAGTTTGATCTTGAATCTTTGTAAAATGTCTCCAAACTTTTGATCTTGGCTTCATAAACCTCTTCTTTGTTGGTACAACTTCTTGTTGAAAATTTGTTGTTGAAGCAACTTGGTCATGCTCCATTGGATCATCTTGGGTATGATAATCTAATTCGTTTGACATCTAACAAAAAAATTAAACCTATATCAATCAATTTTAAACATTAAGCAACATTAAAATTTACAAGATAAATAATTTGATAATAAATGTTTATACAAGATAATCTGATAATCAATTGAAAAAACCTAAATAGCCACCAAAAGAAAACACCAAGGTAATAGAAATATAAATAGGAGAACTAGGCAACGACATCATAAACAGGAGAACGTTCAATGTCGTAATAGACACATCGTTGCATATGCAATATTGTTGAACATGTTGAACTGGGGCTTGTACTATTTGGGAGTTTGATATTATGAACATAACCAGAGACCTGGTTTGCATTCAGCCGAAAGAAACAAGCCAATTTTATTTCGGTTTCTTTTTAGTTTGAGCAGGCTAGCCGTCTAAAACTCCTACTTATCCTTTCTTTGAAGCATGGCCTTTTCCCCAGTCATCAATACCACTACCTAATATTTTAGGGTCTCTGAATCTGGTATTTAACATCTCAACTATTAACTTCAACAACTTCAACAGCTGTAAGTCAAGACTGCATCCATGCTATCAACCATTTGTAGTTTTATTATCATATCTTCTGACTGGTTTTGACTTAAAAGCATTATTTGTGGCAGAAGAAAAGGATCACAGCCCACAAACCTTAGAATAAAGAAATCCTTTTGTGATACGTATGCCAGTTAATGCCATGATTCGCCATCACGGGGCTAATGCCTGGGAGGAGAGTGTCGGAGGGGAAGTTGAAGCTCTGCCACACCACCTTCCCGTCCCCGTTCCTCAAAACAAGATTGCCGCTTTCCTCAAGGACTGCGGCTGAGGGAGATCCCTGGGAAGGCGCATCGACGCCGGACGACCAAATCTGAGTCGAATTGTTGCCGTCGACGATGACCAGGTTGCTGTCGGTGGCTATTGCGGCACTGCCAGTGGGGTCTGCTAGAGAGGCATTGCGGTTGGCGACCCAGATGACGGTGCGGCGGGGGACGTTGACGTACCAGATGGCAAGGTAGAAGCGGTGGTGTATGGTGGAGTTGGCGTCGGTGCCGTCGAAGAAGCTGAGAGCGAAGGTCAGGCCGGTGGATGTGGTCTGGTTGGTGGCCAATGGAGTAGCCCTAGCAGCCGATGGCCAACCGGAAGGAGGTGGGGTTATTTGGATATCGGGTATTTGGTTTGGAAACAGATTCCGAACCAAATAAACCATAACCAAATAAGAGTATTTCGGTTAAACCGAAATAAAACCAAAAACCGAATTAGACCCGAACCGAAACCGAATAGAGTTTGGTTTGGTTGATTCGGTCGGATAACCGAACCATGCTCAGGCCTAAAGACAAGTATTAGTCTTATTGGTATCCCTTTGTTAGCCCATTGGCACCTGCAATGAGTCTTGCAAAAAAATTGATTTGGAAAATTTTGTGTGCACCATTTCATAATTATTTACTCTCAGTACCATTTCATAGATTGGTTTAAAGATGGATGATACCATGACCCAAAAAAGACCCCTACTATTATCTATAATTTACTTCTCTCTCTGGTTAAAAAAATTGCAAATACAAAGTGAGAAACATGTTCTTAGACATTTCCCTATAATTACGTGCTCATTAACCAAAGAGAGATACTTTCCACCACGTTACAATTGGCTACCATTAATTTATGCTCTAGAAATTAATAACACCGTAGAAAGCATCTACCCTTGCTTTATAGACATTAATAACATCATAGAAAGCATCTAATACCCACTATAACATAGGATTTTTGTTTTTTCATATTTGCTCTCAGGGTTTGCATTCTTTCCTTGGTCCTTGCTTTAATCAGGTGCATTTTTTCATAAACTGGTGCTCTTATAGGTTGTGTCCCATTATAATGAGCGGTAATCAACTTTGAAGTCTTACATGACCTAATATGGTTGTACGACCTAGTTAGTTGCTACCAAATTATCATGCATTAAATATTTTCCATGGCAACTTTGATATTGTAATAATTAATAGATGTTATTATTCATATATATCTTTACTTATTCATTGGGTCTTACGGCCAATATTGACTCTAAGCCTTTAATGCTGATTATCTTTCCTATATAATTAGGTGTATTTCTTGAGTTGTGACTTTTGAAAGAGGTTGTGACTTCTTAAAGATGTGCAACCTCTTTAAGGAGGTATTGTGAGTCATCCATTGCAACCTTATTAAATTTTTTATATAAATGTTAATATAGTTCTGTATCTTTACCATTAATGGCTCATTAGAAGAGGAGATGCATAATGATATAGTTAGATTCATTCATTTTCCCTTTCTTTTATTTAGATTCATTCATTCTCCATTTTTTAATTTATATTCTTTCATTCTCCTACTCTCTTCTTTAATATTTTTTAAAAAATATTGTATGTTCATTTACACATACAACTTTAGGTTTAATATTATATCTTGTTTCTATTTTAGGAATTTAATTTAATATTTATACAATATTGATTAGTGTATTGGCTAATTTCATATGGTTATGAAGTGTTCTTAGCAAACTACAGTTGTAATTAATGATTTGGGACAAATTTATGATTAAAGTTATCTCTCCAAAATGATTAACTTAAATTAAAGATCTTAACTATAAGTATAAGTATACCCTTAATAATAAACCAGAAGTATGGCATATTATATGTAAAACTAATTTATTCACCTTAAAAAATTCTATCTCATAATTTCTTTCCTTGTCCCGTGGGGCTAACCACGTCTAGTCTACTTTGCCATCCAAGATGGTCCCATATTAGCACAAATATCATCTATAACTACTCTGTTAAAGCACAAGCTAATGGTCCTAAGTTGTTATCTAAAATTATTAATCCAAATTAAAGATCTTGGGCTTTATCAAATTAAATGTGGCACACTTCTACTAATGTACTGGAAGTAGGTATTAGATATAAAACTAATTTTGATTGATCTTACAATTCACTCTCCAATAGAAATTCATCTTCAAAATTTTTTTCCTTAGCTTGTGGGTCAATCACATGTCCATAATATAGCCCACCTCACCATAGAGTCCCGAGTCATCTTTGATATTATAACGAACTAGCCTAAAGTGCATAATGAGTTTAAGTCATCTCTTTAAAAGTAGTTAACCAAAATGAAGATTTATAGTCCATTTCACTTATAAACAAATTCTTACCCTAATAGATATTAGATGTGGGACCAAGTTGAGGGATCTCATAATATCTATAACGACTCAGCCCAAAGTATAATGTAAAGGCCTAAGTCATAAATACTTAGCCCAAAGTAGGGGCTTAAGTCATTTATTCAAAATGATTAGCCAAGTTAAAGATCTATAATGCATTCCTAATTATAAATAGGATCTTACCCCAATAGGTATTAAATGTGGGATCTAATTGCGAGATCTCACAATCTACCCACCTTATGAAATTTCATCTCTTAAATTCCTACACTTGGCTTGTTACTAGTTCTAGCCCACGACCTTCTTTGGCTCGTGACCGGTAGCCTAGCTAACATTCCTAGTCTAGCTCATCATCTAAGATGGAATTAGGAGGCTCTAATATCATCTATAACAACCCAACCCAAAGTGCAACTTAATAGGTTTAAGTCTTCTCTTCAAAAGTGGTTAACCAAATTAAAAATATATAGTTTATTGTTACTTATAAATAAAATCTTATCCTAGAAGGTATTAGATGTGGACTAAGTTGAGGGATCTCATAAATACTATTTGCAATAGCCCAATCTAAATATATAAATTAGTGCGCCTAAGTCACTCTTTAAAAATAGTAAGGTCTATAATATATTTGTCCCTCTATAATGAGTGGTAATCAACTGTGAGGTCTTACATAACCTAATATGGTTGTATGGTTGTACAGCCTAATTAGTTGCTACCAAATCATCATTCATTAAATATTCGCCATGGCAACTTTGATATTGTAATAATTAATAGGCGTTATTATTTATGTATCTCTGCTTATTCATTAAGTCTTACAACCAATATTGACTCTAAACCTTTAATGCTGATTATTTTTCCTATATAATTAGGTTCATTTCTTGAGTTGTGACTCGGGGTTGTGACTTTTTAAAGATGTGTAACGTCTTTAAAGCGGTATTGTGACTCATCCATTTCAACCATATTAATTTTTTTTTACAAATATTAATATTTTCCGTATCTTTACCACTAATGGCTCATTAGAAGAAGGAGATGCATAGTGATATATTTAGACCCATTCATTTTCCCTTTCTTTTATTTAGATTCATTCATTCTCCCTTTTCTAGATTCAGTACTTCTTCTTTAGTATTTTTTTAAAAAATATTGTTTGTTCATGCAAGCAAACAACTTCAGGTTTAATATTATATCTTGTTGCTATTTTAGGAATTTAATTTAATAATTATACAATATTGATTAGTGTATTGGATAATTTTATATAGTTATGAAGTGTTCTTAGCAACCTATAGTTGTAATTAATGATCTGGGACAAATTTATGATTAAAGTCATCTCTTCAAAATGATTAATGTTAATTAAAGATCTAAAACTATAAGTATACCCTTATTAATATACCGAAAGTACGACGTATTATATGTAAAACTAATTTATTCACCTTAAAAAATTCTATCTTGGAATTTCTTTCCTTGTCCTGTGGGGCTAAACTCACGTCTAGTCTACTTTGCCATCCAAGATGGTCACATATTAGCATTAATATCATCTATAAGTGCTCTACTAAAGTACAAGCTAATGGTTCTAAGTAGTTATCAAAAATTATTAATCCATATTAAAGATCTTTGGGCACACTTCTACTAATGTACTGGAAGTAGGGTATTAGATAATGAAATCTTAAATTCACTCTCCTTTAGAAATTGATCTTCAGAATTCTTTTCCTTAGCTTGTGGGTCAATTACACTTCCATAATATAGCCCACATCACCATAGAGTCCCGAGTCGTCTTTGATATTATAACGAACCAGCCTAAAGTACAAGATAATGCGTCTAAGTCGTCTCTTCAAGAGTGGTTAACCAAATTGAAGATTTATAGTTCATTTTTGCTTATAAACTTACCCCAGTAGGTATTAAATGTGAGACTAAGTCGAGGGATCTCATAATATCTGTAATGACTCGGCCCAAAGTGTAAAGTAATGTGACTAAGTCATCTCTTCAAAAGTGGTTAACTAAGTTAAAGATCTATAACACATTCCCACTTATAAACACATTCCCACTTATAAACAGTATTTTACTCCAGTAGATATTAGAGTATGGGACCTAGTTGAGAGATCTTATAATCTACTTATGAAACTTCATCCCTAAAATTCTTGCACTGGGCCTGTTGCTAGTTCTTGCCCACGACCTTCTTTGGCTCGTAACTAGCCACCTAGCTGACGTCCTTAGTCCAGCCCACTATCTAATACAAAATCGGGAGGCTCTAATAAGATCTATAAAAGACCCGGCCCAAAGTGCAACCTTATGGGTCTAAGCCTTCTCTTCAAAAGCGATTAACCAAATTAAAAATCTATAGTTCATTCTTACTTATGAATAAGATCTTACCTCAGTAGGTATTAAATGTAGGACTCAGTTGAGGAATCTCACAGATACTATTTATAATGGCCCAATCTAAGTATATAAATTAATGGGCTAAAGTCATTCCTTAAAAATAGTTGCCCCAAATTAAATATCTATACGCAAAACTAATAAGTAATGGAAGTGAGACTAATTTTGAGAAGCCCTATAATACATTACATGTGTGCTCATAACTGTCAAAACTGTTTTTGTAAAGGTAGAGAATATTTTCTACCATACCAATTTAGCCTATATCATTTAATAATTAATTGCAGTCAATTAACAGATTAAATCACAATTTTCATGACAGAAAGTATTATTGCTTTTAAAAGTGAATATTGACATAGCAATCAAAATTAATTAACTTATAGTGAGCCTAAGTCATCATTTCAAAATAATTTACAGGCACAACCCTCTAATACGTTAGATCTTAACTCGATAGGTATTGGTTAGACTAATTTTAGGTTGTCACAATCCACCCACCTTAAAAAATTTGTCCCTCGAATTCTTTTTCTCAACCCATAGACCTAGCTCATACTAATTCTAGCCCACCTTGCTATCCAATATGGCCCCTTATCCATTCTAATACTATTTGAATGGCCTAGTCCATGTACAAACGATGGGCTTGTCATACATAAAAAATGATTAACCAAACTTAGCAATCAATCAGCGCATTTAATTAATATATATTAGCTAATCTACTCGAAGTAGGTATTGAACGTGGAATTAATTTTAATAGATTTTACAATCTACTCACCATAGAAAATTTCATTCCAAGAATTCCTTTTATCAACCTACAAGCCTATCCCATGTTCATAATTTAGTCTAGTACATCATCGATGCATGAATTTGGATTTTCCCTCCATCCAATACAATTTTGGATCGACTTTAATATGGCACAAATTTAAATTAATGAGCTTAGTGTTGGAGATATTCCCTTCTATGAGAAAACGTTCAATCACATGGGAAGTCGTGAAGACATGAAGATAATTTAAGAGGTATGAGGAATTTGATGAGAATTTTTGGAATACGAGAAGAAATTCATTGGTGAGGATTCCAATGCTTAGGAAGTAGTGTTTGAAGTTGGCTCTTCATTTCTAAGAGGTACGAAGAATTCGAATAGAATTGTGGAAGAAAGAAATATTTAGTATTTGGCTCTTCGTATCTACGAGGATGATTGTATCTTGAGTATGCGTCTTTTTCTATATATATATAGTTGTATTATGAAATAAAGTGACATACATAGCTGAATTGAAGAGAGTACGCAATTGAGAGTATTATTTTAATTGTAAACTATGAGTTTCTCAATTGGATGTGTATTTTAGTTGGAGATTGTAGTTATTCTTAATTGAAGTGTGTTCTGGTTAGAGATTGTTGTTTCCAATTAGAGAGTGAGTTAGAGATTGTGAGTTGTTTCAAATTGGATAGTGTGTGAGGATTTTTCAATTAGAGTGATTTGTGTACTTATTATTGGTAATAGTGAATAGTTTGTGGTTTTCTTTATATTTTGATGTTCCACATTAAATTACTGTGTATTTATTGACTTTTGTTCATTACTTGTCAAGTATTTGTTCATCCCTCATTTTTTGTGTGCTTTCATGTATAACTTTAAGACAGGTGATTCGGAATACCTCACATTCTACGCACACGGAGACCCACATATAAAAATGAGGGCAAAATGAAAAAAATGAGGATTCCTTCCACTGTTACTATTAGAAAAAGGGCTTCTATTCTTGAAATTTTCGGGGGTCACCAAATTTGGTGGTCACCACAAAGTCACCGACCCGTATCAATATGAAAATCTATTACCATTTCATTATTAAAAATTCTGTGACTTATTATTTGCCGCCAAAATTTTGTCATGCATTTTTTAAAAAGTTGTCACCTAACTGTAATCGAAATTTTGATAATAACATAAATTTGCCATCATTTTAACACTGAAATTTTAGTGTAAAAAATACAAGCCACCAAAATTTAGTCACCGATAAATTGGTGGTGCATTTTTTAAATTTGAAATATAATTGTCACAGAAATTTCGGTGTCAAAATTAATTTGTCGCCATTTAGACACCAAAATTTTGGTGTCAAATTTTTGTTTTTTAAAAAAAGGGGCCAATTTTTGCGCAATTATCGGGTCACATGCGCCATTTATTGGCGTGCGTGGCCTTGCCTCGTAACGGCCATTCTGCGGGCTTGCGTATTTCCAACATGAGGCCCCCGCAACCCATGTGATGCAGCCGGCCCTCCCCACCGCCTTGCCATCCTTACCGCCTCGCTACAGTGACCGCTATCACTATCCAGCCCCCAAAATCATCCCACGGCCACCCTCCACCTTTATCACCAAATTTTGTTGCGAAAACTTCGTGACAGTTTATTATCGTTGTACAACCGAATCAATTAGTTGCCGAGAATTTTGTCACTGAAACTTTTGGTGGCAAATTTCAGTGACAGACCCTTTTGTTACCAAAATGGGCCCTTTGTCACCGAAAATTTCGATGATAGAAGACCCTTTTTCTACTAGTGTGTGTGCGTCCCATGTAGGTGTTCTTAATAATTACTCTTCTAGGATGCTCTTTCTTAGTAAGAAGTGATCATGTTCCCTTGTTTCCCCTTAAGCAAACCAAGACTTATCTGTTGAAAGTATAAATAGAATAAAACTTATCTTATAGTAGATGGATTAATTGACAAGAATCACCACACAAATCAAGAATTAATCACTAGAAAGAAGCATAATTTTCACAACCTATCATCGTCTTTTTTTTCAGCATCATCTTCTTTGCCCAGAAGCATTGTCGGAAAGTTTCTTTTAGATTATATAAGCATTTTCATGATTATATCTATTCAACCAACATCAAGAATTTATCAGGAGATAGTGTCAAAGCGGGATCTACTCTTTAACTATGGGTACCTCACAGAACAATAGTTACAACGGGCACGATTGTACGTTCAGGAGTCTTTGTGCACTGGTCTGACGTTTTTTATTCGTTTGTATCGAACTCGTATAATTCTTTTACTATTCGAATACTCTTTATATGATGAACATGTACTGATTATTTCCTCACCAATTAGCTAGTTTTTGAAAGTTGTTATGGCACATTTATAATTTGGATAATTTATTATTTCAAAAACTCTAACCCTATGACAGCGAGGTTGCCAGAAATTATTTACATTTTAACTTTATTTAATATATTAAATTTAATTACTTGTTATTAATTTTGTCCAATGCATACGTGGACACCGAGGGCCAAAAATCTTCTAAATATTTTCCGACAAGATATTCAACATTGGAGCCTAGCAAAAAATTATTGCAAATATTTGCGGGGACTATATGAATATGCATGCGTTGGAGTACTTTACTCATCAAGCTCTAGATAGCTTATTTTCTCCAAATTGATAATCAGGTGATGATGTACTTTTCCTACTTCACATGTGAATAAATTAGATATTTTCTCGTTGCTAAAGAATCTATCTTCTCACCAGGAAATTACCATCCAAGAGTAGCTAGAATACTTACATTAAAACTATAATGCAATATCATTGTTAATGTGAACATATATGTTGGTCAAGTGTAGATGTCACAAGCTCACTATGAACATGTTAAATCAATGCTACAATATTGGCTCTATGTACAAATTTATATTGATATATGTGTACTGCATGAGCATGTTTATCATGTATATGTATGTTCTGTTTATAGAAGATAAGCTTGTCGATATTTTGTAGTAGTACAGGCTTCAATGAAATAAATGAAATGCTTGTCTAGCCAGAATACATTTGTCTCGTCTTCCTCCTCACAGATATGTACACACATGACCTAGGAAGACACTCAAATCTCTACATAAACACGCATGATCCACTTTCAATGTGGTATCCTTGTAAAGACTAAGACTTCCATGGCCGATCAGCACCATGCTGCTAAGACCACAACTATGGCTTCCATCAAGAAAAAGAAGGCTGCCCGCAAATTTAACGAGGTGTGCCTCGCTTGTGAGGAGCAGAGAGCTAGAATCTACATCTTCCGACGCTGTGCAACCATGGTCCCGTACTGGTATATTCAAGGAGAGTAGATAGATCTTTCCAAAAAAAAAAAGGAGACAAGTAGATAGAAGACATGGCCCAATTACAACAATAGTACATATATCTCATGTCTGCCACACGTTCATTGGAGTTTTAGTAATATTGTTTGGTATGGTGAGATTTCTACTTGTGATATCTGCTTGTCTTCCACCTCATATTGTTCCTATTTCTTCACGTCTTTGGCAGCAAGCCATGGCGTTTCGTTGGGCAGTGAGAGAGGCTTGCCAAGCTTATGGTGTATGCTACTCTTTTTTACCCAACCAATTTCGGGAAGAGTAAGTTTTATAGTTTTATATGGGAGGAAGAAATGTATGGTTCTGATGATAAAGCACTATATATATTTTCGTTAATTTACAAAAAAAACTGTACACACTTTACTATGTTTAAATTTTATATATATTAAATTTGAACCGCAGCCAATCACAGTGTAAATTGTCCTAGGCTTTGAACACAAGAAGTCTACGTTCAGGCTGAACACAAGAATTTACGTTCAATAAGTAGATATGGTTAAATGATAAAACCATGGTGAAAAACATCAATAATATATTTATTTACAATTTTTATGTTACTGTAGAAGAAACTATGCATGGAAAAACTGTAGTTAAATGGGTTATGTGGGGGTGTGATGAACAAGTGTTAGTCAAAAAATTCCCTTGCAACATTTTTTTGCCTTAAATTAAATTGAGCATTATTTGTTTAATTTTTACGTATGGAAATTCGACATGCACCACTTCAAAATAATTTTTTCAGTTTTCACTAATTTGTAAGCAGTTAGAAAATTAAGATGGCATGCAAGCATCCTATAGATGGCCTTACTTAACAAGTGAATGAATGTAATGGCTGCGGAATCTTCCCAAATTATACTGTGCTTATTCATATTATTTATCTAATTTGGTTATTTCATTAAAATGAGTCTGACTCGACTCGGTTGGGTGTTATTTGTTAATAGAGTAATTTCATCCATAAGATAGCTGGTGTCATTTCTATTACATTGAAAAATGCAACAAATATAAGCTCATCTTAAAATAAATATTATTTTTCTCATAAAACTTTCAATCGACATATATATGAAATATTTTAGAGTTTTATTTTTAAAGTCTGAATGTTTTCATAATTATCTTTCTTGTGCAATAATAATATAAAAAAGTAAAATAAAATAAAAAGTCGAAGCCTCAATGAGCCCTCTATTTAAGTGAGGGATCAGTGTTCCTTCTTGAATGCCCTAAGCCTTATTTTTATTTTTATTTTTATTCTAAAAAACAACGTTAGGTATCACAAGTCTACAGCTTAGGGCACAAAAATATTATAACTAGAATCAATATATTCCAAAATGAATTTAGTAAAACCAATTATGCTTCCATTTTCCAATTAGGGTTTAGAATTATATTGCGGTTACTAGCTCAAAGAAAGGAAAATAGTCAAAGAATATAAATTTTTTTATCTGATGTCTATAAAGAAACCAAATAATATGAATTAATTCTCCAAATCAAGACTTTTCTTATTATCTATATTTGATTCACCACACAGAACTAGCCAGATCATAATTTTCATAAAAAAAGATTATTGTTATTATCAAAAGTAAAAATTCACAAGTGGATGCCGCAAAGTGACAATCTTGCGATGGTATCCGTAGAGGTAGATGGACCACAGTTCTAAAAGCTGTTCTTGAGCTCAACTTCAGTTTAGAAGCTTTAATGTCGAGTGTGAGTTTCGAGTTTTTAGACGATTATGAGATCTACTTGGTGGAGATGACAATAGAAATGGCGCTGCCGTCCTGGCTTGTAGATTGATTAGGGTAAAAGGAAGGCAAATGTTAATTTGGTGATATGGGACAGGGAACAAAACCCAATCCAAACTCTTAACAATGTGTGGACTTGGGGTGCCTCTTGTATTTCAAGCCTCTCTCTAATTCCATCTCCCCTTCTTCCCATCTACCCTTTGGAAAATTTTGTGGGTATATTTTTTTTTGCCGAAATTGTGTGTTCGCTTGCCTTGTAAAATAACTCTTTATAATCTTTTCGTCATTGGTTTTTTTGGATGATCAATTTGAATTGATTTTTTCATCGCTAGCACGTCTTGTTATTGCGGCTAATTAACTGTTGGATAACTTATTGTTTTTAAAAGTATTGCATATGGACCCGTAAAATGAGTGTCGAGATGGGAAAATATATATCTTTTCGCTTTATTAACTGGTAAATTTATTTATGTCACATCTGTCGGCACAAGGGCTTAGTATCTTTTCCGACCAAAATTTCACCGGTGGAGCTGGGAGAAAATTTCTTGTATTTACTACATGAATATGCATGCATTGCGAGTTCACTCGTCGAGCTGATCTAGATACTGTCCAAATTGATAATGTGATGATGTACCTTTCCTAGACATGTGAATTAATTTGGTATTTTCTCATTACTTTCAAAGGGCCCCATTTCCAAACTTGAAAACTATCCAAGAGTAGATCCAAGTATATATCCACCTAAGTACAAATACACTAGTAGTCAAGTCATTGCTTTACCAACTCACTGTAAGAAAATAGGACATAATTACACACGATAAATTTGTCACTAAAACTCTAAATTAAATTAGTTACAGATGGATTTTATCGTTATTAATGCTCTTTATTTCTAAGTACTTTCTTACAAGTGCGAAGCCGGTATTAAGTGCGAACGGCCGATGTTAAATCAGTGTGACATTGGCATATACATGACAAATTATTATTAATATTGCTACACTAAATGCATGTTTATTATGTGTGTAATCTGTTAGCAAGATAAGCATGTATAATTATATTATCCAAAGAGATAAGTTGCATGTCTATTTGTTATAATTGTACAGGTTTCAATATATGCAAACAATGTTCTACAGTCTACCTTATCTTCCTCCACAGAGACATGCACCAAATTCTAAATCTAAGTAGAGGCGTGAAAGCCGGAGAGCCTCATCTTCTACTGGAACGTAGGGACAGTGAGTTCCTCAAAGCAAAAACCTTTACACCTGTTTGGATATAGCCCAAGACAGCAATTCATAGTTCTCACAAACCTGGTATAGGTTTGACTTCTCCGATAAAGAAGCATTTGTTCGTTTTGGAAAAGGTTGGCAACAAGTCTATCAATATACCTCTACATCACCCGGCATCACACTTCACCATGCCTTTCCAATGTCGATCACCGGCTAGCACAAAGACCCATTTCCGTATTTTGCCCTAGTGCCATAGTCCTAACTATATGTGCAGAGATTTTTTATCTTGCTATCTTGAACGAAGTACTTACATGATTAGCTTTCATGTCCTTGTCTACGGAGTTGATATTAAAAGAACACGCTGTGCACTATCACAACTCGGTGAAGAGCTGGCAACAGCGACGATTGCTGCTACATAGCATGACCCCTGTCCTATACATCCCCCTAGGAAAATGTGAAGAAGCATCTTGGACGTAGTAGGCAAAAATGTAGAAATTTGATTTAGATTTTGGCCTATATAAACCCTCCTCCATTGTTCATTCATAGTCAAAACACTTTCAACCAATACAAGGAACAAAAGCCGAGAAGGATTTTTTCTCTTAGGCAACATTTCCGCCAATCACACTATGCCCCTCCACAAGATGAAGTTTAGAGGAGCGTTGAAGAAGTTGCACCTTCTGGTGCCAAAGTTGGACCTCTCACCTCGGTCTCCGACGAGCACCCTTTTCTTCGACGTTGGCGATTCCGAGAGTGAGTCTCGCCGACAGGGTCGCATTCCCAGTGACATTCGGAAAGGGTTCTTCGCAGTGTACGTCGGAGAAGAGTGCCGGCGGTATGTGATTCCGGTGGGCTATCTT
Source organism: Piper betle (assembly GCA_033002965.1). NCBI lineage: Eukaryota > Viridiplantae > Streptophyta > Magnoliopsida > Piperales > Piperaceae > Piper > Piper betle. The sequence goes on from JAURVB010000975.1 coordinate 44,773, forward strand.
AACCACCAGGCATTCAAAGTGCTTCTTGCCCGGGCCGAGGAGGAGTTCGGTTTCGACCACGGTGGGGCAATTCGATTGCCGTGCAATGTCGACTTCTTCGAGCACCTTCTATGGCTGCTTGGTAAAGCAGACCCTACGGTTCAGAGCTTGGAGATTGAAGAACTATTCCAATTCTATCATTGACATTGAATTGATCATTAGTGTTCTTTGATTTTAGATGTGCACAAGCTTAAAAATAGTAATAGTTTCCTAGATAAGTTTTTTCTCCAAATTAGAATGTCAAATTTCCAAAACAACGTATTTCAACTTTACATGACTTGATTAGTGTCTCCTTCATATTCTTACTCTTCTGTAAAAATTTACAAGCTGCACTATATCCAATTGGGAACATTTTTATCTCAAACGCGACCTCTTCAATTGCTCCACCTACTCTAAATTGTTTTCGTAAATTCCTGCATGAATTTAATTTGCACCAATAATTGGCATACCCTAGGAGGGGCAAACCTAAAAATTGTCCAATGATCCTATTTTATACATTCCATTCCTGTTTCATCTCCAACCATATTGTAACATTTAACATATATAAGTCCATTGGTGCATTGAAGAGGAAGTATATATGAACATTAAACAATATAGATGAGGTTGCTTTGGAAGAAGGAGAAGGCACCCAAAAAAGAGAGAGAGAGAAAAGAAAAGATAAGATAAGAAGAAAAAGAAAAAAAAGAGAGAGATAAGATGAGGTTACTTGAAGACATATAAAAGAGTAGTCTTGAAAGAGCGGGTCCTTAGCTAGTAATGTACTTGGAGGGAGTAATTAGTTAGGTATATGTATACACACTCTAAACAAATTAGAAATTCATATCCCTATTAGTGAGGTTAACCCAATTTGAAGATCTTGAATCCATTTACCCACTAATAAAGTTAATTTTTTATTTTAAAATAGTATATTTAACTACACGGTTTTCATATTGAAATGAGAGGCACAAAAGCTTCTGCCTTTACCGTTTTACCGATTTATTATTTTATTTAACATAGTTACTAGTTTTTGGAAACAAAATTACTAATGCGTTGATTGTTTTAGGTAAGAAATAGCCTTGTCAATATGTTGAATTAAGGTTGCATATTATGATCTCCTTAAGTTTAGTTGTGCAAGTGGTACCAGAATTATGATCACGGAGGCACAATGCTAAACAAAACTAGGTCAAAACTATTGGAAAATGACAATGATTAAATGGTAAATGGCTAGGTAATGATAAATGGTAAAAGAATTAGTGAATAGTAACGATAAATGCCTTCGACCAAATCTTATCTGCATTGCTTACAACCCTAGGACTAACTTTAGGAGATCTTACAATCTAGCCAATGTAACTACCCAACCTAAATAGAAACTAATAGACTCAAGTCATCAGTTTAAAATAATCAACTCAAATTAAAGATTTATAAACATATCCTCATTAATATATCGAATCTTACACAAATAAATATTATTTTGAGGACTAATTCCAAATATGTTACAATTTATTCACCTTAAAAAATTAAATCCCCAGATTTCAAAGTGGTAATTGTTGTTACCAAGATGGAGTCAACCGATGTATAATTGCATCCGATCCAAGAATGCCAAGTGATGACATCTTGAGTGAGGTGAGGCTGAGCGCCGCAAGGTGCAAAACATGTCAATTACTTATTTGCCGATAGTTTTCTATAGTTTTCTTGCCTTAAATAGATATATTTTTCTTACCATAATTGAAGATAGTATCATTAGTCATCATGTCCTTAGTCCAGGTTGTTCTTTTCAAGGGACACAACGTGAGCAAATTTGCAACATGTTAGAGCTGGCAACAGCCACATTTCTTTCCCACCTTGTATCATCTTTTGTCCTATACATTTCCTTAATGAGGAAAATGTGAATTAGTCCGAGAACTGTATTGTGCTTGGACATATCAAAGACCTGGAGCCAAACAAATTGGAATGTGGATAATATTTCGGCCCATATAAACCCTCCTTCCTTGTTCATTCATTGTCAATCCTCTTTCAATCAATTAGACTAGAAAGAAAAAAACCCAACAAGGATTACAATATTCTCTCATACATCAATTCTTCCAATCACACTATGCCTCTCTGCAAATTGAAATTGAAGGGTGCCATCAAGAAGTTGCACTTTATGGCGCCCAAGTTGGACCTCCCACCACACTGTCCGACCAGAACCCTCGTCTTCAACAACGATTCCGTCAGTGATACTGACCGGCCGGCTCACATTCCCTGCGACATTCCGAAAGGGTTCTTCGCTGTGTACGTCGGCGAAGAATGCCGGCGGTATGTGATTCCAGTGCTCTATCTGAATCATCCGGCGTTCCAAGTGCTCCTTGGCCACGCCGAAGAGGAGTTCGGTTTCGACTACAGTGGTGCGATTCGATTGCCATGTAATGTCGTCTTCTTCGACCACCTCTTATGGCTGCTCAGTAGAGCTGAAACTTCAGTTCAGAGCTTGGAAATGGAGGAGCTCTTACAATTTTATAATTAACAACTACTTAATTAGGTTCTTTAGATTAGCATTAGCTACTATAATTTTACAATTTCATATCAACCTTAAAAATACATTTATGGTTTTTCTTTCGGAGCAATATTTTCTTGTTTTTTCCCCTATTTTATGTATAGTCAATATCTAAACTTGTTTCCATATCTTTTTATCTTCGTTTACATAATTTGAGTAATATATGGTGTCTATTTAGTAATATATGGCGATGGTGGGCTGGGGGACAGTAGCAGGCTAGGGGAGGGTGTGGGGGTGCAGATTGGACGAGGGCACCGGCGCTATTGATTGGGGAGAAAGAATTAAAGGGGGGGAAGAAATGATCGATGACATTCTTATAATTAAAAGTTAATTCGACTCAGACTTTAGTAAAAAAATAATAACTAATTCTAAATAATTCAAAGAAAATCCAAAAAATATTTTAAAAATACTATAAAATATAATTCACATTATAACGTTAAACTGATATATTCTATAACTAATAACCCATCGATTTTGATCAATTTAAGTAAATCAATTCTTGTCTGATTTTTCATGAATCGATCTAATTCAATGATTCCCTCCCATTCCGATTCAATTCTCGATTCCAATTTTTGTAATTATAATATATATATATATATAACGTTTGATTTTAATATTCAAAGAGTATTAAATTTTTTATTTAATTAGTATTCAAATTTTGGCTTATTGTAATTAAATTAAATGGTGGCACTTACAAAATCACCCACTTAATTTATAGACATTTATAGAGTTTAAAATATGGTGAGGGAGTCCAATAATTCCTCATTTGACGCGAATAGCAATCAAATATAATATTTTTTCAAACAATTGTTTATTATAATATTTCTAAAGCTTATTTTGACCCTAAGGATAGAAAACCCGAGTTTGGTTGGCAATAAAAGAAATAAGAAATATATGAAAATTTTCAGTAAACAAGATTACTAAAATTAGCATATATTTAACATATCTTACAAGAAAATTAATGTTTGAAATAAAAATAATTACCTCTAAACAAGAATCACAAGTGAAAAAAAGATTTACTTTTCTTATTTAAAAAATAAAAAATGGAGCATAACTACTTTAAAAAAATTAATTATGTTAAATTTCTTAATTTTATATTTTTTTATGCTAAACCCTTAGTGTATGGATTACATGCTTACACGACAACCCATTCTATTCATGAAAAGCTTGTTTTGGATTTTGGTACGAACAGAGAAGAACTCCCATCACAAGAAACAAGAAATGCCCGACACCGGCGAGACAAGTTACTACCCAAACATGTGAAGACTGTAGAGAAGCTCTCCCCATCTTCTTCAATGGTTAGCCGTGCCGGCCCCTACAACAACATTGCCTCTCCCAAAACTCAATTGTCCTATATGATCTTTCCCTTTCTCGTTCATGTGCTTGCTGTCTTTCCTCTAATCTCCTTCACTTCTATTCGTTGCTTTTGCTTTCGTTATTGTTGTGTCCTTGCCAGTATCACCGGTGTTGAGCAGGTGCCGGCCAGAAAAAAGTAGCCTGTTGTTTTCTGTTCTTGTCGTGGTTCTAGCGGGTAATAGCGTGTTCTTCTTCCAAGTCGAGAAGTTGGGCTCTGTGGTAATTTTAATTTAGATGGTTTATGGGATATTAGACTTTGCGTCATGCATAATTATGTTACACAAACTTCAAATATTATAGATATGAATTTTAATTGAGTCTAAATTTAAAGATGGAGATCATAATTAAATGAAAAGATAGAATATAATAATTTAATTTATTTTTTTATATTTGTATTCTATTTTAATTGGTTATATCTTCTAATTTTAATGAGATGCCAATATTGAATTATATATTCTTTTATTAATAAGAGTAGTTTTGGTTGTTTTTTAAGTCTTTCTTTTAGAAAAATATAAAATTATAACATAACTTATAGGATAAGAAAAGTGTTTGACTAACAATGAAAAAATAACAACTGATAGAGGCAACTTTTCACTGTCAAACATTAAAAAAAATAAGAAAGGGGAGGGGTGGGGGGTGGGGGGTAGGGGCGGGGCGGATGGTGGTTAACCTCGTATCTCATTTTTCTGAATGCTCAATCATACTCTCTGAGGTAATTAAAATTTGTCAAACATTATTTTATAAACTATTTTAGTACATTTTATAATTGTAATAAAAAAATTAATTTGTGGAATTTTATATAAAATTTTGAAGAAATATTCTATTAACTAGCTACTTGTCCCAAAAGGTTAAATACTCTCTCGCTCGTTCAAGCGAAGTTTTAATAACTTAGTTCATTAATAAATATCAATCGTGAATAACACGGTTATTCACGATTGATATTATAGGTAAACTCTTCTTGAATAACACGGTGGATTATATAATAATCTGATATATTAGATATAAATTTTAATTGAGTCTAAATTTAAAAATGGAGACCATAATTGAATGAAAGATAGAATATAATATTTTATTTATTTTACTTATATTTTTATTCTATTTTGATTGGTTATATCTTCTAATTTTAATGAGATGCCAATATTGAATTATATATCCTTTTATTAATAAGAGTAGTTTTGGTTGTTGTTGTAAATCTTTCTTATAGAAATTATAACATAAATTTATAGAATAAGAAAAGTGTTTGACTAACAATGAAAAAATAAGAAGTGATAGAGGAACTTTTAGGTAGGACATTAGAAAATGTAAGACGGGTGGAGTGTTAACCTCATATGTCATTTTTCTGAATGCTCAACCATACTCTCTAGGTAATTAAAATTTGTCAAACATTATTTTATAAACTATTTTAGTACATTTTATAATTGTAATAAAAAATTTAATTTGTGTAATATTATATAAAATTTCGAAAAAATGTTCTATTAAGTAACTACTTGTCCTTAAAGGTTAAACACTCTCTCACGCATTCAAGCAAAGTTTTAATAACTTAGTTTGTTAATAAATATCAATCGTGTATTTGAGATGGTTTTTGTCCTTGTCGAGAACATAAACTATTTAATATTTGTTTTAAAAGTAATACCTTGTGCTTTATGTTGCCCCTTAATTAGTTCTTTTTTATCTTCTTCTTTTAATTGTTTTTCCTTTTTTTCTTGCATATTGTTTTCTTCAATGTTTTATGAATCTGAGTTGCATGATGAACAAGGAGACAAATATCCGATAAAAAATTTTGAAACTTTAAATAATAAGCAAGGAACTGCAATCAAAATAATCGTCGAAGGTTTAAAATAAATGAAATTTTCTAAAGATATTATATTTGGAAATAATTAAATTGAAGATAGTTATCTACTCATTTTTAAGAAGAAAAATAAATCAATCTAAACTTTTGTAACTAACTATAAAATTCTTGTTTTCTTGAAATAATGTAATTTCATCACTAGGAACCTTCATTGAAAAAATGATTATATAAAGAGTAAACTGGAACGACGATTATGATACCATTAATTAATGTCAAAGAGAATAATACCTCATAATTTGATATATCTTTGTCTTTGTTAGATTAAAAAATATCATAAATGATTCTGAGTTAATTTGGAGTAGGCTTCCAATCAACTCCACTCCATAACTTAGTTGAGTCAGAGTCCAAAGTTTGTAAACTATACTTTCACGTACTCTATTAGGTGCCTTAATATCTTCTAGTACTCTACCAATGTACATGAATAATATATAATTATATTATAGTTTTAAATATCGTCAACCTAATGTACCTTATTTAATTTTAGTACAATTTATATTATTATATTAATTTATTTTAGTTCATACCCAATTTTTATGATATGAAAATTTTCCAAAAATCAGTTTTTTATTTTGGAAATCCAGTATTTAATTAAATATTGACAATAAAAAATATTTTTTAATAAAACTTTTTTATAATTTTAAAATCCGATTTACAAAATTCGACTAGGTTTAACTAAATATTTCTGCGCTAATTATGAATGCCGGTTGATAATCAGATCATCCGGTATTCAAAACTTTGATAAAGATGATGACGCCCTAGGTACGTGACGTGCCGCATATACCATAGAATAGCAAATTAATTAAGAAGATATATTTTTGTATTCTATACGGATAGTGATTGGATAGTTTTTTTTAAAAAAAGAATACTTGACAATTTTTGGAATCTACAATAAAGGATTTTCTTATTCGATAGATTTTTGGTATCTACAATCATGTGGACATCTTCGATTACTATTTACGGAGTGAGGAATGACACTGGAATGCGGATACCTCTTGTTTCCCTTGCAAAATAATTTTTAGATCATGATTTTAAATACTATATCTATTCCTATACCTAATTTATAGCCGGTAGAGGGTAAATTTGGTTTAACCAAATTGAACTAGGTTTGACTGGGTTTTAAAATTACAAAAAAACTTGTTTTACCATTAATATTTTATTAAACACTAATTAAAATACTATAATTTTAAAACAAGATTTAGAGGAAACAATTTTTGGATTAAAAATAGGGCATAATAAAATAAAATAATACAAATGCCTAAACAAAATCAAATTTGAAGTCAAATCTAATCGAGTGATGAAATAATACCTTACGTGAAGAGGGAACCATCCCCGAAGTCCTAAAGGCCCATTTACAAAGCTCCGCCGTTTTCTTCCTCCTTCCGAGCACCTCACTTTCTCCTTCAACGAGTATATTTGGTTTAACCTAGTCGAACCTCGTTCCTTCGACCAGACTTAAAAATTACAAATAAAAATTCTTATTAAATATTCAAAGCATATTTTACTATTAATATTTTATTAAACACCAATTAAGATGCCGTAATTTTCAAAAAAAATCCAAAAAGTTTAGATTAAAAATTCGGATATAATAAAATAAAATGATAGAAAGGCTATAAAATTTGAGGCCTAATACAATCGGGTAATACGATACGATACGAGATTAAATGGGGTTGGGGAAGAGAACTAATACCTTGCGTGAGAGGGAACCCATCTCCCTGAAAGGGCCACTTACAAAGTTCGACCACCTGCCTCCTCCACCGAAGAACCTCACTCTCTCCTTCAATGGCCGCCGCCTTTTCTTCCCAAGCCGCCCTCCTCCACATCCACCACCACCGAACCACCTCCTTCTCACCATCGCTACCTCTTCTCTTCTCTGGCCGGATCCTCTCCGCCTGCAAGGCTAGGCCCTCCAATTCGCTCGCTTTTAGCTCCGGGGCCTGCCACGGTGGGCGCAGCGTCGTAAGGGCTGTTACCGGGTCCGATTCGGCGCTGGATGATGTGAAATTGGATGGGGATGAGGTAGAGATTGAAGGTGGTGGTGGTGGCGGCGGGAGCAATGGCGGGTGGGGTGGTGGTGGTGGTGGAGGAGGAGGAGGGAGGAGAAGGGAAGGAGGAGGGGAATGAGAAGCGGAAGAGTGCGGGTTTATCCATGTCTCGCTGGGATATGCGGCTTTGGTTGGTGGTACGTGCTTTTGATATGTGATGACGCTCTTAGAATAGGATGTTGTTCTTTATTCGTATTTTGGAATCTTAGTTTTGTGATCGGAATAGTTCATAAATTCTGCAGATTGAATGATTTAGCAGCTACCAAGTATTTGTACCTTGCTATGTTGAAAATTTTTTAAGCCCCTGGAGGCGAGAATCTAAATATGTATATGCGCAAATGGAATCTATTTTTGTGATCGAAATGCACAAGTAGTTATGCTATGCAATTGCATAGTTTATCAGCTACCACGTATATATCTTGCTGTTTTGAAAATTTTTTAAGTCCTTGTTGGTGAGTATGTACGTGCATATGGAAATCTATTTTTTGAGATCAAAATAGTTAAGGAATTATCTTCTGCAACTTGAAAATGATTTATCAGCTACCAAGTATATCTCTTGCTATTTTCAAACTTATTTAAGCCCCTAATGATGAATATCTAAATATGAACGTGCAGACGGAGTCCTTTTTGTGAGGTCAAACTAGTTAAGAAATTATGTACTGCAGCTTTAAAATGGATAACTAGTTACCAAGTATGTATCTTGCTATTTCGAAATTTATTCAAGTGTTTGTGAGAATCTCAATCTACACGTGCATTCATTCAGAATGAAACATCTTCATCATGTTGAAGATGGTTACTTAGTTAGGGAAAAGAAAAACTTGCTCAATTATACTGAGGCATCTCCGTGCTAGTTTTAAAATTAGTTGATCCAGTGTGTTAATTAGTTCCTTTTTTGAGTCCATTATCTGTCTCTTGGTTGAGTGCATCTGCAGATTTTGAGTTTAAAATGAAAAGAGAGACTTGTAATTGTATTATACTATGTATTTATGCTGTTTTGAGGTATTAAATTGTTGCTTTGAACTGTTTATCATCTGGTAAAAGGCAAGTACAAAGTTGTGGAGTGGTTAATCATGACTATGCGAATATAATGGAGTTCTAAGCAGGTGTGAACTCAAAATTTTTAACAGTTGATTATTCTACTTACTTTTTTGATAGTGCACATCTTTCTTTGGCATTGTCATTGCCTTTATGATGTGCCATAAAATCTTATCCTACAATCTCTAAAAGATGACACTTAAAAAGTAATGTTGGGGAAGTGAACAATTTAGTGGCTATTCTAACGCTCTTCCATGCAAACCTCTGTTTTTAGTATTTCATATGTCTAAGGATTTGATTTTTAGCATCCCACAAACTTGTCTCACATTGCTTGCCAATGAATGGATGTTTGAGAAGAACATATTGTCAAAGAGGGAAATGCCATTGATTAGTTATCCTCGTACTATTGTACTATTTAATATTATTTGGTCGTTACTTGACTATGGGCTATTTTATGACACTTGTAGCTGGCGGAATTATGGGTTTCATGAAGACTGGTAGTCAGAAATCTTTGGCCGCAGGTGGTTTGTCTGCATTGCTTCTAATTTATGTGTACAATGAGCTTCCAGTGAGAGCAGCTTTTGCATCATCCATCGGGCTTGGTAAGATGCTTTAGATTTTCATATTGTATTTCATGTAACTAGATAAATATGTCTAAGCATCTTACTGTACGGACCACGGTTTAGAGTGAAATCTTATTAGCCACTATGAAGTTTGTGCTTTATTTTTATGCTTATTTCATATTGATTTTAAAATACTAATGATCATAATAAGTTATTGAATTTTCTAATTGGTCCTTCATTGTTCTGCTTCCAAAACCTTCATCTTAGCTATTTTTTTATTTCCGTTTTTTCCATTTAGATGCTTCATTTAGTCATATTGATTGTATGTGCCACTAAGTCCGTCCATGCTTCCATGTTGTATGACTTGTATCTCTCTTATCACTAAATAAGATCGCATCACAGACTGCATACATCATATTAAGTAGCTCCACTTGTCTTGTCTGAGCTTGTCTATTCTGCTTTTCTAAATTATTCAGAATTCTGCTTGTATATAAGTTAGCAGTATGGGGAAAGACCATTAATTGGAGGCTATGAAAGTTGTGTTAATTTTTGGTTTGAGAAATCTACCAGATTGCCTTGTTTAGCTATTTATGGATAACTGTTCACATGTTGATTTATAGTCACAATGTCTTTGAATGGTTTGGTGCTACATATCTTGGAGGTAGTGAAGGGTTTCAAAACTACGGATCTTTCACTGGCTTGACACTCATGGTAGTCAAAATGACACCACGCCTTATGTGATTTGAAAGACAGTGGGTGAAGTTACTGGAGTGTTGATTGATCGTATGTCTATTTCCCCCAATTCTTCTGGAAGTAAACTTTGTTTCAATGTCCAGGCCTATCCGCTGCACTCTTGGCTGTTATGGGTCCTAGGTTCATGAACTCAAAGAAGCTATTTCCGGCAGGTATCATTTCCTTTTTATCCTTTGTCATGGCTGGAGGGTACCTGCATGGGCTTCTTCGGAGTGTAGGTTAATAGATAATTTGTAAATTGTAACAGTTTTTTGTCATATGATATGCTGAGATAACTGTCATTTTTCTTCCGTTAATCTCTCAACAAGAACTCAGAGATGTGAATTACAAATGGAACTTCCTTCAGTATTGATGCTTATTTGAAGCAGAGTTTCCTTTGTTAGCAGTAATGTTGGATGGTTTTATAAGAACTGCAGAGTTTGAATTAAGGAGGCGTTTAGGCATCACTTGGTTCTCTATCTCCTATTGACTCTTTAAACTTCTTTCTGGCTATTTATTTAGTATGATATACGGTGAGTGCTGCCGCCCACAATTTACAGCATAGTTTTCTGCTTTTGACTTGAAAAGTGTGAAGAGGTCAAAAAATAAAAGGGTATTGGGCTGTTTGCACTGCTTCCTTTTGTACTGATTTTTCTGCAGATTAGCTTGCTTCATGTCAATGTAGTACATTGCATATCTCTATTCTCTTGAACTGGTTTTTGGGGCCGAAGCAACTGAATGAGTGGCCGACCCTGCTCCTCAATGAGGGTGTTTAATAGATTGTGGGCAGTTCTGATAGAAGTAGAATATTTATATTTAATCCCAACTGGCCCGCTTGTATGAATTTGTCCTTGGCTTCTTTAGCAATGATCTGCTTGCTTAGCACAAGGTCCGGATGCCAAGGTTTTTTCAACGCTAACAGCCTAATTCTGAGTGCCATTAACTCGTTGCTATCCCAGATTGGTTTGTTTTTGTACGCACCAACTCTTCCAAGATAAAATGTCTTGGGGGGCATTCATCATTTTATTTGCTGGGAAGATGCTATTCATGTGAGCATATTCAATCATTTTGGCTTCTTTTTCGCTCGCATCTAATGCTTGAACCAAATATTGAAAACTTTACGGGAATTACATCACTGTTGAGTCGGTTTAATGTAAGCATTAATAAACATATGGTATTGATACCCACCTTGTTATTAGAGGCAAGAGTAGTAGCATCTATTAGGTCTTTGTAGAAGCAATAAAATAAGCAGCCATGGAGGTAACGTACTAAACAGTGACATATTAAGTAATAGGTAGCACAAATATTATAATTCCTCAACACCTTATCAGCCAAAATACTAGGAAACAGAAGTCTCGTGTGCTTCATGAAGAAGATTCGGGTTTACTACACACAGCTGTTTGGTGATCCCGAATCAGATTAGAACTTCAACAACAAATCAGTCTTAGCAGCAGCAATTGAATAAGCAGCTTTGGAGATACAGATACATACTACATAGTGACATATTAGATAATACACAGCACAAACATTATAGTTCCACAATAGCATACTAGCCGCAATACGAGGAAACATTAGTCTAGCATGCTTCCTGAAAAAAAATCAAGGGCTTACTACACACAAATAGCTGCTGGGGGATCCCTAATCAGGCAAGTTGGCCAGCGATAGCAGGCGGCACTTCTTCACGAGACATGGTGTTCTCCACGAAGCATCCCCCCTGTGCCGAAGCGTCCGTGCTTCCCTTGCTACTATTTGTTTCTGGGTAAGGAGCCTTGTTGCCTAGCCTGCAAACATCACCCAAGGGAATGTGAAGCTCTCATTTCAGATGCAAAGCAAGAATTCCTCTGAAGAATTCTCACAGAAGTTATAATAATGATAAGATTTCATTTAGTTTGTGATCAAGTATAGATGCAAAGTTTCTTCCAATATTCCTCCACCTTATGAAGACCAAGGTGAGATCAGAGGGAATGCATATGAACATCTTAACACCATTTGAGTTCTCCACATCAAGTATAAAAATCAATGTATAAGAATTCAATTGTGTTCATAAATCACTGGGATCCAAAAATCTAATCAATAAGCCAGTGATCTTATTTGATCCAAACCACAGAAAAGATCATAGCAAAACTGGACGTCTTCCAATTGAGAAGCTGGATAGATCATAATAGACTAGATATACCTGTCACGGCGCTTTTCAAAAAATCGTTGCAGAGAGTGTCTCCTTGTCAAGGGTAATTCTGCAACACAATAGCAAGATCAAATCAAGCTCTTCCCCATCTTAGCTCCATCAATTCCTTTGTACTTCGATTCAATTGGTCGATCGATCAAGAGGGCAATCTCTTCGAAATAACAAGGAAGTTGTATGAGAATAAAGCATACCAGCTCGCAGCTTGCGGATGGCATCAGTTGGAGCCGCAACAAGCTGAGGTTGTGGAGATGGCAATGCCGCTGAGGTGCTTTGCAGGGATGGAGTTCTTGTCAGCATGGGCGTCGCGGCCAAGGCCACGCCACCGTTATTGGTGTTCTTGCCACCAGAAGCTGCTGCGGCAGCAGCTATGAGCATGATTGCGTGAGCCTACTTTCCATTCAAAGGTATGAATTAAAAGAAGCCCACAACACTATAGGATCAAATACTATAACAAGATCTTGGCTTGGTTAGGTGGGAACCTTTTCGGGAGGAATTACATCATAAACATGGACGGATCCGCCATAGAATATAGTCAGCTGTGCCGGGGTTGCAGACCCACCTCCCGGCAAACTAATTGAACAGAAGACAAATGAGAAATTACTAGCTTTGGGAGCTCATCGTCATCAAAACATGGTTAAAAAAATGTGATCTTTGTGATTAAGAGCGATGAACATGGATGGATGCGATCAAAGTCAAAACCCAAAATCTAATTCCTATTCCACAATCGAAATTAGATGACTCGGCATTCTCTTGGGCACATATTTTACATCTGCTTTTTCCCATAGTCGTAAATCTACAAATATGCACTCTATTCATCAAAACTTTAGGAAAAAGTATAAAACGAAAAGACCTTTACCTCGTCATACAATAAAATCAAAGCAAAAATGAAAATCCAAAATCCATGACCAAGAAAAATAGATTTCTTCGCCTTCTCTAGTGTACATGTTCTACATTTAGCTTTTTTGGAGTAGTAATCTGCTGCAAGACTTTACAGCAAATATGGTGCTAAAAGGCCCCATCAGCTTTAACTAAATCACTAACCTACTACATGTTTTTGTGAGAATTTTGGTATTTCAAGAATAAGTGGATATCTTTACATGTACTTCTCTATTTGTCTATTGGGTCTACATTGGCTGCAGCAGATTACTTTCCACCTATTCCTCAAAACGCAAGCCTAAAAATCCCTGTACTCGCTTGAAGAAGATCCTAGAGCTTCAATGGCCAAAAGAACCAGTCTTTTTTGAGCTTGGTAACAAAGAAGAAAAACAAAGATCAAAGCAACCCAAAACTACAAGAGGGCCGACCTGGGTGCGGGCCGGAAGGTCTCGTCGGCGGCGAGCTGGCCCAGCTTCACGGCCTTGTTGAAAGGGCCGCCGGCGGCAAGCTGGTTGTTCTCCGACGCGTTGGAGTGGTCCATCTCCGGCGACGCAAGAGAAAGGTGAAGGGAGTTATTAATATTAGGAAACAATGGGAAGAGGATTATTATTATTTATTTATTTAGTATATATAGTAAAACTAATATATTATTATATTATTAATAAAATAAAAAAAGTGGGGGACTAATCTGAGTACGTTGGCTAATATTATTTCTTTTAGGTTTTAGTTCTTCGGGGGAGTGACGTCTATAGAGACGTCATGCGTCTTCCACCGGTCTCTACCATCGATCATTCCAAGAAACGGCGATAGAGACGCACGGCGTCTCCGTCAACGTCATTCTTAGGAGGTGTTAAAAAATTTTCTTTCTTTGCTCCCTTGACGTGCCTTTTTTTTTTAGGACAAAATATTTGTTATAATTTTTTAATTTTTTTAAAGCTTGTATAGTTGGATAGATTGTGAGAGAAAGAAAGAAAGAAGCTCTATTTGTATTTGGATTGATGGATTTTGAAAGAAAATAAGTTACAAAATTGTCACTAATTGATTGCCAGGCAAGGTCACATATTGAAAATCGGTTTGATCCACAAGTTGATTCATAGGATCGTCACGGTTATCATATCGTCAGAATGTTATGTTAGAACATCAGGATGAAGAGCATTATATTTTTGTTTGGTTTTTACTAGATTTATTTGAAACTTGAGGAGCATTGCATTCATCAGCATAAAAATTCTATCCAAAGGCATCTACAAGATATAACAAAAACCAAGTCAGTGACCACCATTATAGTGCTCCTCCACGTTATAATGCATGGTTTGTATTGACTATTATGCTGGAATATACAACAATATATTATTGGAAACGTGAAAGGTGTGGAAATACTATAAAATCACAACAAAAACCCAAAATAATTTACATTGATAATTATGATTTACCTCTGGTGTACAACTTTGAATTAAAAAAATGAACCAATGTGTTTAGCTGGTGCATACAAAGAAATAATTAGAGTCACGTTTTGCAATTAAAGTTACAATAAAAACACTCTTTCAGTGTAACTTTGCAACATACATACATACATACATACATACATATATATATATATATATATATATATATATATGTATGTTGCAAAGTTTCACTGAAAGAGTGTTTTTATTGTAACTTTAATTGCAAAACGTGAATGTTTGCAATTATATGACTTACCCAAAAACCAAGCAAACTGAATTATTTTTCAAATATTCAAATATATCTTAATCATTTTAAAAGGATAACTTAAGCTTCTCAATTTGCACTTCATCCGTGTATTTTAAATAATTTCAGGGCTGACTCAAGGCCATATTGGATGATAGACTAGAAGATGTAAAACCCATGACTCGAGTTAGAGTTTTAGATTAATGAACCAATCAGTTCAAGTCGAATCAGTTTCATGACCGCGTGCTGAGTTTAGGTAAGTCGTACGTTATGAGCAATGAAGGTCAAATATATGCAATGATAATGTTAGAAAGATGATGAGAAATGAGTTATCAGAATATATAACAATATACAATTTTTTTATGTATTTGATGGTAGAATTATTTTTATACCAAATAAAGTAATAGAACGTATTATAAAGCAGTTTGGGTAGGTTACTAGTTATAGAAAATGTCATTGTAATGCTATTGTGTTTATTACATTTTATAGGATTTTCCCCTATTGTTTTGAATTTATTACAAGTTAGTTATTATTTTTTACTCTAGTCGGAATCGATTCAACTTTTAATTACAAAATTACCCCAGAAACCCTCCCTCACAACACCTTCTTCCATAACCCCCAACACTGTCCACAATTCTCATCTCCGATACCACCTCTAGTCACCGCACCGCCATCGAGCCACACTGAAGTGTCGCCATGAAAACCCCAACCTTCCCAGCTACTGCCCGGCCTCCACATTGCCCTAATGCTGCGTCTTTGCGACACACGTCCCATCGCGGTGCCACTGACGCACTCCCCTTGACCTAGACAGCCATTACCCCACACCAAGGGCTACCGCTGAGGCCGACCAAGGGTAGATCGAACAAGTCGACCAACGAGGGCCGACTTTATGTTGCTACTAGCAATCATTGTCGCCATTGTCGCCCTCACCACCACCACAATTGGGTTGAGCTCACTGAGCCGGTGCTAACCCATATCCATGATTGCCTTGTTAGAAAAATAGTCGGAAAACACAGGAAAGCCGTCGAAAAAATGCTAGAAAGCCATCAAAAAACCGCTAGAAACTACCAAAAAACCAGATTCACGAAAATTTGCTAGATCTTCTACCGAATTCATCCAATTGAACCTGATCGAACTTCGGACTCCAATGGGTACTGAATTAAAGCCTCGAACCGCTTGACAAACCATAGCCGTCACCGATTGCTGACAACGCAAAGTATAATTAACTTCGACTTAATTATTTAAAAATGATAATTATTACCACAATATATTAGGATTGATTGATTGATGTGTTAAATATTTTTATTGTAAATAAAGATGAATTCCGTGATTGAATTGTATTAAAATGAATGCTAAATAATTAATTAAGTCAATTAAGCAATTATCGTAATCTAATGCAACGTAGCGTAAGAAATCTGATAAGGATTGAAGTGTGATTTGATATCATATTGTGTCTCTTAATATGTGTGTGCTATAGGATGTGTGAATGCATCATAAGTAGGCGTTAGCTTTTAGTTTGATGTGTAGGTACGAAGTAGGAGCTCGCCGCCTAGGCTCATAAACACGAATGGGGCTTCTACGAGGTCCGTTTAGGACTTGCTTCTGGTTTAACTTCTATACTCTATTGTGATTTGTTTTAACAGGTAAGCAGACATGTTGAGTGGTGGATTTATTGTATCACACTCCGTACTGGCCATTTAGCCACACAAAATTTCACGATTAATAACCCTCGAGGATGAGATCCTTTGAGTTTGTTTTAGAAAACTCAGATCTAAATCATGATTCCTTTATGCCTATTACAATACAATCTCTACCTAAGCATATATATATAAAATTTTTGAGTTTTTAGTGAGATATGAGACAAGGAAAAATCGACGACTTCGTCTTGAGATAGAGTGCTTGTTAGTCAAAGTGGGCTCTAGATTTGGTGAGCATCTGCTCCATTCCTGAGGGATCCTGATAACTCTACCTTTGAGTTCCTCAAACTCGAAAAAGTGTGGAGGTTTACGAGTACTGCTATATTGCGCGTGTCTAAAGTTCTGGTTTCAAAAGGGTACTGAAGGTGCATATTTGATAGTACTTAGCCTCTGTACTCAGGGCCAGGAATGATACGAAAAATGTAGAAGGCTGAAAGAACAGAGATTTATTTTCCTGCGCAGGGGATAGTTTAAAGTTTCAAAGAATGAGATGAGAAAGAAAGGGATGTTGTCGTGCGAGGTTGACGATTTCTGATTAATGCCCTTATAAGAGATTATATGAGGAAGAATATGAATGTTTTCATTCAATAGGAGGGTCAGTTCTCCTTTACCAGTTTGTTATTAGTTATTTCTAGACTATTAACGCTTGTTACTAACATTTTTTTATTATCTATATGGATGAGAACCTTGAGGATTGAGTACTGTTAGGACTCTAGGGGAGCCACAATAAAATTGTGCACATATGTACCTGCCGAATATAATTGATGATATTGAATGTAAAATTATTTTGAATGATGCAAGTTGAATGTTATTTTTGTGAATGGATAAAATATTTTCCATGTGAATGGAAAGTTGTGAAACGAAATGAACAGGTCGAGAAATAGAGTTTAGACTTAGCTCAGAAGACGAAGAAAGTGATGATAATTGAAATATTGACAGAAATATCATGTTTTGATTGTGTTTTCTATTTTCATTGTTATTATATATATATATATATATATATATATATATATATATATATACACACTGTTTGTTATTAATAGGATGATCCCTATTGAACTTTTAGAGAAGTCTTTGCTTATTTTGTTTTAAAAATAATTATTTTTTTAAATTTTTTAATTGTTTGGTTTATTTTATATATGATTGTATATCATAACATGCATCTAGAATAATGTTAGGACTAAAACATCACACTCATGTATTGTATGTTTGTATCACTATTTTGAAAAGCCAATGATAGATTCAAATTAGCTTAACCAAATCAAATAAATTAATAAATAATTTGATTCCCAATAATATTTTTAGGTTGGTTCACAAATAAACCAAAATAGGGTGTTCCATAAATGGTTGTGAACTAAGCCATCCGACTACCTCTCATAGTAAAATTTGATATATCAGCGGGATTGTGAATATGTATCATTAATTTTAGTTAATTATTTAAAAAACGGCTTAAACCCATTATTTGGGCCGGGAGATTATAACTACATTCTGATCATTTTAAAAAAAAATTTTCTCGGTGACCGACAATGCTCAAAACCAATAGCAAACAACCAGTAGCTGGCATGCATTGATGGGAAATTGTACCTAGTTAGGAATGAAGACAATGTAGTCATTGTTAGCCTTATCACTTATCATCTACGACAAAGTTAATGAAGTTGAATCTGGAAGGCCATCCAATGGAGTTTCTAACATTGATGGGTAGAAGAATCATTCACGAGTGTGCGCACATTTCCAACGTGATGAAGTGCAGACGTTGAAACATGAGAGTGACTTGAGACTGACATCCACCCAGACCTCAGGTCCCTTGTATTTGAGAGTTTGATGAGCAAAGATACCAAGAAAAAACCAATCTTAAATTTGACTTAATGAGGTGAGGCTGCAAACCTCCTACCATGACAATAGCCATCTTTCAATCTTGATTTTTATTAAAGCACATTGAAAACCTTTAATTTTGTTTTTAAATCCTAAGTTGATTGGCGTGGGCGGCCGCTGCGAAAAATCATGCAGACGACGTGTGGTTGGACTGGATTTGATTTAAGCAGGTGTTATTTTGAAAGTTTGCAAAATATTTAGCTTGTTAAGATTACATCAAGCGTACTTTGTTGATTAATTGTTCGTAAAATATTTAGCTTGTAAGATTACAAAGAGCGTACTTTGTTGCGGGATAAAATCATGAACTTAGTAGTCACTTCAATATCTAGAAATTAAACCCTCGATCATATCTTGAATCCCTTAATTTTTCTTTACCC
Source organism: Piper betle (assembly GCA_033002965.1). Taxonomy (NCBI): domain Eukaryota; kingdom Viridiplantae; phylum Streptophyta; class Magnoliopsida; order Piperales; family Piperaceae; genus Piper; species Piper betle. The sequence continues at coordinate 63,594 of JAURVB010000975.1, forward strand.
TAAAGAGAACGTCTCTCTTTAATTATGTCTTCGATCATAATTCACGTGTGTAATGGTGTGGCTCAAGTTGATAACGTAGTGATATTTTATTTATAACAATACACCCTATGGTTTATAACCGAGATCAAAGTTCTATAATAAGTATAACTTGTATCTCTAGCTTATGTAGTAGATAATTTTTTACTTAAGTTGTATTTTATTCTTATGTCAAATCATTCACATTTTCACATAAAAATAAGCTTGAATTGTTACTTATTAATGAGTTGAACTAAGATTTTTATTTATTTTAAATTTGTTAAACTCGAGATAAAGCCTTGTTCTAGACTAATATAATTTGTTATTACTATTTGTAATAAAAAAAATTGTAATTTTATTTATTCTTGCAAATAGAAAACTAACTTCTTTGCTAATAATTAATTATATAAGCAAGAAAAAAGAAATAAAAGATTGGCAAAATTTTTAGTAACACAAATTACAATTGATTAAAGAAACTACAGAAAATTACACATTAAAATTATTCACTTAGGCAAAAAAAACAAAACATCGTTTTCTTCTCTCCAAGGTACGTGCCTCCCTGCACAACAACCCATTTAATAATAAATGAAAATAATTATAACCGAGAAGTCCCAGACACCAAGGGAGGAGATGCATCACATCACTCACTGTCCTATCATACTAGGCTCTTCCTAGGGTGGCCCGTGATCAACCACTTACATTTTTCTTTCATTTTTTTCGGATCAGCTACTTATATATAAAAAAAATTGTGTAGAGTCCTTAACTACGAGTATAACACTGAGTGCTTAAGTTTTAAATTTAGTATCATTCTAATAATATTATTTGTGTAAAATTGTGGCACGCGTTTTGTCTTTTTTGCACAAATTGAAAAAATAAAATGAGGTTATTGCCTTACTTGTAATGGCTTATACAATGCAAATATTAGAGTTTAGAGATACATAAAGATTTACTTGTCAGTAAAATGTATCATCAATATATTAACTATTAAATACCAAATTTGCATAGAAAAATGATACAAATTTAACTTTCTATTGATAAATATTTTAAGATACAAAAATTTATAAAGAAATTCTCATTTACAAAAAAGTTTATTTACTCTATTGCAGTATCGGGTTTTAGGTTTCAATTATGTACCAACTCGGTATAAATACTCTCTTTAATAAATATAGATTTGACCAATATTTAAATGAGTAAAAAAACTTGTTTGATTAACTCGAACTAGCCACGTCAAAGTTAAATTGACAACCGAATCAGCAGTCTAAAATTAACTATTAAACTCAACAAAGTAAAGCAAGTTTACAACTCGGCTAGGCCAAGTGAACAAGTCAGCTACATTGAGTTGGACAAACACATGGACTTAAGTAGACTACCAACTGGGCTGAACCGAGTCAGTTGAATATATAGACTCAACCAGACTCTGCTAGCAAGGGGACTAAATTGAGTCAAATGAGTGCATGGACTAAACCAGACTAGTCTAGCAAAGGAATTAAATTGAGGCGGGCAAGTGCATAGAGTTAACCAAACTAGGCTACCAAAATTGAATTCGGCGAGTATATGGACTCAACCAGACTAGGACTTGATTAGGCTAACAAGGGGGCTGAACTGAATTAGGTGAGTGCATAGACTCAATAAGACTAGGGCGAGTGCATAGATTTAACCAGATTAAGTTAGCCTCTTTGCTTACCGATGATTCAGTGGATAGACTTTATTTAAATTTTCTCCAATTTTCTCTACAGTGTACTAATTATTGGTCAAACCTCTTAGAGAGTATTTAGTTTGTAAGTGAAAAATAAGAATAAGAGGTTCTATTTTTATAGAACATGAGGTGTGACTAATTATTGGGAATGTTAAAAAACATTCTTTTATACTTTGCATTTCTATGTTTAAAACCAACTTTTGAGAAGATTTTCTATTATATTTGAGATTTTATATTGATTTTATCTAAAATTTACAAAAAAAATTTAAATAAATCAAGTTGGTTGTGTCCAACGACGAATCTGTAAATAATTTGACTATCCACCTATATTTCCAACTTTTCTCGCTCAAGACTTCATTCTTTTAAATTTGACCGATATGCATTATCTCTCCAAAGCTCCACAATATTCAAAATAATTATTTGGTCGTTCATTTATAAATCACTAATGAAAGATTTATTTGATTCAATTGATTTTATTTTGCCTTGACACCATTTTTATATTGAACCTTGCAAATCTACTACTAGAATAGTTAAGCCTTTTTACAGTTTTAGTCTGTATCTGGTTTTTTAATTCAGCATTTCCCCCAAAACCCGATTCGACCTAGTTGACATTTGGTACCCGCACCTGAAAAAAGCCCATAAACAGGGACATACCCACTTGGAGCTTAATGGGCCGGGCTAATTCCCCATCTCACGATGTTGCCAAAGCCCACCATTCAACCCGATCGAACCTCTCGCCGTCAACCCGATCGAAGAACCTCTCGCCGGCGATCCGATCGAAGAACTCTCGCCGGCGATCCGATCGAACCTCGCCTGCCATGGATCCTCCCCCATTCCAGGAAGCGCCCCGCTGCTACGTCTGCAATTGCAGCTTCAACACTTTCCGGCGCAGAGTGAGCAATTCCACTTTTCCTTTTTTTCTTCTTTAATTTAACTTAATTTTAATTTAAATTCGATCTGTTGTTGAATTTGTGCCTGAATTCGCTTTATGAATGTTGATGATGCTGGTTATGTTATTTGTTTTGTTTGATTTTAATCTGGAGTGAGTTGCTGGTTGTGAGGGTACAATATAGGCATCTCTTTGATTGTGTGCTTTTTTTTCTTTGCTACGGAATTATAGTTGGGATTTAGTGTGGTTGGTGCTGTCGTGATGGTTGGATTGAATTTTGGGTAATGGTTGATTGTTCCTGCTAATGTTGGTTGGTAGAGTGTGTGCTATGGAGTTGGTGGAGTTGAGTTCCAATTTGGACGATCGTTGTCTGCAACAACTGGCTGTTTGGAATAAATTTTAGCAAAAATGTTTTGAGGTTTTGTTGAAGTAAAATATTAAATGGTTCTGTTTCCTAAAAACTTGAGTTTTGAGGACAACTGGTGGGGCATCTAAATTTTACATGGTATTATAGCCAAAGGGTGGTGTTCGAATCAGTTTGGTGGTATATATTAAATGGTTCCTAACGTGCTTACTCGTTAAAATTTGGTTGGATGTGAAGGGGAGTGTTAATGTAAAATATTAAATGGCTCCCTTCTCTATCAGCTTGAGCTTTTGGGATAGTGGTTAAACCATCGAAAAATTTACTGGTTTCAATTTTGGTAGATATTGCCAAGATGCAGAAAACAATGATCTACAAGACTAGTGTCTAGAAGCAAGTTGTCCATTCTCATTCCACAACATTGTTCAGATACATTTCACTTCAATAGCATTCTCAGATTAAAAAACAAAGGATGAATAATTCAAACGACCTGAAGATTGATTTCTTTCTGATGAAGTATCGTAGATGACCCACCTCAACTTGTATAATTCAGGCTTGCAATGCCTTATGCTGCTACCATATTTATTGTGTATCACACTCACAGCTGATGATCTATCAACTTGAGATTCTGTAGTTCAGTGATCGTGCTTTCCTTGTAATATTTTACTACGATTTGAAGCTGCATGGTATTTTGCAACAGTACTGAGTGATGGAACTGTGTTTGATTTATTTTTGTTTTAATGGGATTCAGGAGAACGGAATTTTTTTTGCGGCTTTTTTATTGCTCATATCACACCATTTGAGACTTGTAATCCTTCTTGTCTTTCTATGGTTATTTTTTTCTGTGCAGCATCACTGCAGATGTTGTGGAAGAACATTGTGTCACGAACACTCATCAATGCAAATGGTTATTAAATTTCATTTTCCTTTGCTTTACTTCTGTCTGAGGAGATGTTTTCTGTCTTCAACTATAGTTTTGTGTTTATTTATTCTAGGCATTACCCCAATTCGGCATTTACTCTAATGCTAGAGTGTGCTCTGATTGTTATAACAATCCCTCCAGGTAAATATTTTAGCACTTATGGTTTGTTTTTGAAATTAAGGGTGAACTGCAAAAGAAAATTTCTATGGTCAGCGTTGAGGCTTCAAATAATTTGAAGCCTTTCTGACTTGTATTATCATTTTCACTGACAATAGCTTTTGGTCAAGATACATTAACTTTATATTGTCACTGTATCACAATATAGTACAAATGCTAAAACCATGATACAATCGAATTGTTGCACATGTTGACATTCTGAGTTGTGCATTAGCTGAGTTTACTGTAGAAAAGGATTATATCAAATGTTAATTATGTTGAACTAGGATTTCTTTTCTAGTATGAAGGTTACAGTTGTTACAGTTGTCTTTTGGATGTGTCATCGTGTCAATCAGATCCAAGGATGAAGAACCTTGTGTTTCAAATAATTTGGAATCCACAATAGATAAACTTTCTGGATTAGATGTGAAGGAGGGGACCAGCAAATCTATTGATGCGCCTTCTATTAGTAATGTTATTGAATGCAAATGTGGAATGCCTTTGTGTATATGTGAAGCTCCAAGTCTAATCCCAGCTCCATCTCCTCTTGTTGAGCCTATACGCCAAGTAAGTATCCCATTTTTTAAAATGTCTTGTTGGGAATCTGTTTGTCAATATGAATGTTCTTTTGTGATTTATGTTTTTCTTTATTTTGAGTTAGAGTCCTAGTACTTCAACCGCATCTCCAAACCCTGAACCAAGGAAGCCTACTAATAGAAGAAAAGTCGATGATCCAATGTTGAAGAGTATGGGGAGTAACACAAGCAGTAAGCAAAGGTCTATTCTATATTGCTCATGCTCTGTCTTTTTACCAATTTGTACCATTTCCTGGAGGGAATCTCGTTATATATACAAATACAACCTCGAAAGCTGTTTCATTGCTGCAGAATGAGAGCAAGCTATGATATTTCTATTCAAGAGTTAATTGAGGCATATCTTTTGTTTTTGATGTAGAGTATAGGTGATCATGGGTCTGGTGTTTCTGATTTAAGTGTAGGAGTGAGGCTACTGGCTGCTGTTTTTTTTTCTTGCTACCTTGTCATCTGCAAACTATCTTAGCTATGGATTTCGTAATTCTATTTTCATTAGTCAAATTTCAATGCAAAAGTCCAGCTGAAAAATATGATGAAATGCTTCTTCTCATGTCAAATTCCATTGTTGGCACAGCCATACATTTAGGAAATTGTTAGATAAGACTTGAATATCCTTCCTTATATGTATGTTTAATTATAACCACTATGGTAGATTTGAGGTGGTGATTGAAGCAAGAGCATTCATGTGGTTCATTTCTTTAACCAAGTTGAATATTTTTATTGGGTAGAATGTAGTTTCTTTGACAAAATAAAGAACGGATAGATGCATGGTTAGTATTGCCAGATAGAGTTAGAGATATTGTTTAACATGATTGTAGGTAGCTGATGTGTTTGTCAAGGTTCAAGTCATGGTTATCTCTGCAAAGATGCCCGTTGTTAAATGTAATTATTGCATTTCATGCATGCCATCAAAACTTCCTTAATACAAATTGGTAAAACGGTATTGTGACCTTTGAAGCAGATATTGCTACCTTGTTATCAAGAGCCAAAAACTCTGAAAATTGATATAGTATTATAAAAAATTTATGTAAATAAAATTGAATGCAAGACTTTGCTATAGGATCAGTGTTTACTGGTTTATGCGAGCAGGATTACTTAAAGTTGACCTCGTTGTCTAAATAGCTGGTTGTAAAAAGTTTTAGATGCTTCGAAGTCATTTTGCCTAAAGTTGAATGTGTCGATAGTTGTGTCTATCTGTTTTCCACTTCATGGCTAATATGTCTAATTTAAATGCTTATTTTATGCTTGTGGCGTTTAACTCATGGGCTGCTGATTTGTCTTATCATTTAGTGTATTTTTCAACACTTCCTCTGCGAATAATGGCACTTCAGATAATTCTAGCGTTGAGTATGAAGCCAGTGGAGAGGTATTTTCTATACATGCATGGTTTTCTATCATCCTGGTTAATGCACACTAACTATTCATCTGAACTTTGAGTTTCAGGGTTTGAAAGAAGCAATCAAAAACCACAATGTGGTTGCTGTGAGAAAACTTCTGAGTCAGGTAATACACTTACGCATTGTCTGATTTTGACAGCCATAGGTTCAACTTTATCTTAGATTTTACAACCCGAGCTTGGTTAATTTTTCTACCTGAATAGCCACCCTGGCTGGTTAAGATACGTGGGTTCAATTTCCTTGAAAAGCAGATCTTAGTATGAGTCTATAAACTTGCCATGGTACACTCCAAAGCTTATTGCTGGGTCAATATAATTGATGTCGTTAAAGTTTGGGAACTTATTCAACACAGAGGCATGCTTCCTTTCCATTGTTTTAGTTCTAGCATTATTAATCTCTGCCTATATGTATAAGGGTAGTTGAGATGCTTTTAAATTCACAGAAGGGAGCATCGAACTGAAGTTACATTTCTTGCCCTGTAGTTTGTTTGATAGACAACTTTAAGTGTATCAATTTGATAATTTGCTAAAAGATCACTCGTTTTATAACTAGGGGGATCAAAACGGCTTTGAAAGGTTCATGGTCTTGAAAGAATGAGCTATCTATTTCAAATGATAATATTTTACAATATTTGAAGTGAATATTTGACATAAATTTTGTGACTACAACAGGGTGTGGATGCAAATTACTCTGACAAACAGGGTTTTTCATTGCTCCATTTGGTAATGTCAACTTCTTTGCATGCTCTGTTATAAAAAGCAGTTTGTGTCTCATGGTCAGCAAATAAAAAATAAGCTGATATTGTTCTGGCTAATAGGCTGCAATGTTCAATCAAACTGAAATTGCTTTCATTCTCCTGGACCACGGAGCCCATGCAGATTGTGTGAATGCTCAAGGTATCCTATTTGTTTTGAGTTTCTTTTGTGTACAATATTATTTGGTCATGTGGTTCATACATTTACACGTGGAGTATGGGGGAAGTGTTATGGCTTATGCATAGACAAACAGAGCAGACCAATTTCCTTTGCTATTAAGTTATTTTTTTATTGACTGGTATTTATTGTTGTGTTATGTATAAGTTGAACAATCCTGTGAAAATAAACCATTATTTGCATTTGCAAGGACTGGGCTGTGAATAGATAAAACAGAGTTATTTTTGGCTTGCAATAATGTTGCTGAAAGAGTGTTCAATTGCTAGTTCTTGTGATTGTTATGCTTGATGATGTGTTGTCTACAGGAGAAACACCCCTAGATTGTGCTCCTACTATGCTGCAGTACAAAATGAAACAAAAACTGGAAGGGAATGCTTAGTAAACAACAAAAACTCGTGCATGCATTGGAACTCATTGCTTGCAGACTTGCTTGTGGCCATTTCACTCATTTAAATGCTGCGACTTAAGGTGCTATCAGTATGTAAAATGTTCTTATATTCACTCTACGTTCTTCCTCTTTTAAAAGTTATGGTATAATTGTGTTTCCATTCTTGTTTGCATTCTCTCCACTGTACAGTAAAAATGTTAACTTTTTCTCTGCAATTTCTGGTCGCAATGATTTTGTTGTTTGTCTGATAAGTTTGTACTGAAGACGGGTAATTTTGACCTCGATTTTACCGGTATAAATAAACCTTCGTACTCTGGGACACTTACTCACCTCGAACCTACCTACTTTTGCCTTGATTCAATGGTTACTTCATTATTTTTTCTGTATCTTTGTTGCATTAAGTGATCAGTATGTACGCTTTTCTAATTCATGAACCATATGTTCTTTTGTCCTACTTCCTTGAGCTACATTTGGGTGCTTTAAGAGTACAAAGGAATAGTTGATAGTTCAATCTTCCTCGATGTTCAGATGTTTGAAGCATAGATTTGTTACTATATATTTATCAATCTTTATCTGTTTGTACTCGGGTCTCATCTTTAGGAAAGTTGTCTTTTTTTTACATTGTTTTGACTTATTATGCCATGCCATGAAATACTATTCACTAATGGGGTTCTAGAGCACTATTGCGGTAAGACCTTACAGTAGATTATCACTTCTGGACAATACATGACCTCAAATTATGGGCACTACAAGAAAATAAAAGGGAACCTTTTATTTATGTTCAAAAGTAAAAAATATTTGTTTTTTATTCAAACTGTAACCATGGAGAAAAAATTATGGATTTCTTTACACTTGAGTTAAGTATGTATTAACTTTTCCTAATTTTTCCTGACTCAAAATATGAAGAACTTTTTCTTATTCTTTTACTAGTTGTCTAAAGGGTGTTGAAAATATAAATTAAGATTTATCGTGATTACAAATGATAAAATATTTTATAACCAGATATCCTTCCTAATGGTGCAAGCGGTGTCGTTACCGTATTGTGGAAGACATTTTTCATTATTATTTACCAAATTTTTGACTAATAATTGCTAATGCACTATTTACCGTTTTTCTAATTTTCCTAGCGTTATCAAATTTTGATCAGCTTTGACTGATGGTAAATGGTTGATAATTAATAAATTTTAATTTGAACTATATCAGACTTTTGGTAGTACAAAATCATTACCAAAATTATAATTTTAGTGTCATTTAGATAATATATTTATATTAAAGTAATTTTTAAAATGATATAAGAATATAAACTTTTAATTAAATACACTAATAATATTACTTATTTATATTAAAAAATATAATTATATTTTTTATTTTAAAAATAAATGAAACAGTAAATTGGTAAAACGGTAGCAAAAGAGGCTTCTACCATTATCGTTTCAAAATAAAGAAAATTTTTAAATTTTTTTAAATAGTTAAAAACTATTTAATTATTTTATTTTAATTTAATTTGAAATGGTTGGTAAAACGGTGTAACAGTGAAACCGGTCGACCACTTGCAACCTTTCTTGTTCTTAATGCCAATGCACATTGGAGTAGTTAAAATAGGGATAAATTATTTCCCACGATGTTTTTCACAGCCTACTTTTCTCCATAAAAAACAACCATTTCTATATATATATATATATATATATATATATACATATTTGTGTTATATATTAAGCATTGAAAAAGAAACCCTAAATTTTCTATAGTGAGGATTCAATGAGTTTTTGGATTCATGAGTAAAATTCCAAATTAAAGAAAAAAACATTTTGAGGATCATAACAACCACTTATCTTGTTTTTGCATCCTAATTAGTCAACCCTCTTCTCAAGAAAACATGGCCTCCTCAACCTATGCCAATTGGGTCATCTCTCAAGAGCTCATCTTTCTTCTCTTTTGTTTAATCTAATTATCGCAATTCTTGTTCATCACAAAAGTTTGTTAGTCTACCAAAAAAGACAGCAGATGCATGCTGAGTAGACTGGTCGGTTGGTCATGTTGATTGTTTCCTTATTGGAATTCTGACTTGGATCTGACGCTCAACAACGCCAACTGTAGTCTCACTAGCTTCTTTGTTTAGTCAGTTATGTTTAAAAAAAAAACCTTTTTTGTTAGTTTAAGTTTTATTTTTTTGACGTAGAGATGTGATAATTTAGATTTATAAAATAATCATGTAGACAATAATTTAAACATTCCTCCAAACGCCGTGCCTGCGTGATTGCTCCATATACATATATTCATGGAATATGAACAGTGCAATTGAGAGCAAGGAGTTCCCATACATGAGCATGCAAGAATATTTGTTACGGTTTACTCTTTTGTGTTTTCTAATGTCGACTTTAGTTGGACATGACACAACTATGGCAGCATGTTGATAAGAAGATTTGCATATATAAAGGGGAGCCCACATGGCCACATTTTGTGTTGTAGATTTTGTGCCCTTTAAAGAAGTATTTAGACAAGTATGAAAAGAAGCCAGGGTTGCAACCCCTTTCAAACCTTGTACAGTAGAGTCTAATATGTGATATTGTGGACCATTTGTTGCATGTGATTATGGAGTCATAAGATGCCTTCATCAACAGGAACCAACCAACAGTGAAGGGATAAGCATGGAAAAGGGATTCAATTCCACATTCTGTGAACAAAGGTTGAGGTTGTTGAAAGAGATAATAAAATAAGGTGCTACCTGCCATGCTTATATATGGCTCTACCTCATCTATTTCACTTGTCTTCAAATAGGCCGAGGTTTATAAAGACCGGGTGACGACTTGGCTCCAACTAGATTCAATTTGACGTTTAGAGAGACGAAGCCACTTGCTAGGCAAATGGGTTTTGGTCCTTTGGCAGCAATCTGACATTTTCTATCCTCAATTTCAATATTGCTCACTGCTTTCCCCCCACCAGCCATCTCCACTTTCACGTTAGCTTTTTCTTAGTCCTATCTCTACTTTATCCAAGCCTTTTCTTTTGATTTGCTTACTGTGCTCCTCACCATTCTTCATTGGATAAGGGAAAAGACATCTTTTTTGTTTTGCTTTTGATTCATCACCCAGCTGGCCATCTCAACCAACTCTCGCCTATATATACATGACCTTAAGAGTCCTGGAAATCTCCCTCTCAAATCCTCTCTCTCTTCTCTCTCTCTGCCTCTCAATACCTCTTATAATATCTCGATTGTTCCTCTGGTAATTCACCTCTTTGTCTGTCCTACAGAGCTATTAGCAGCAAGTTCAGCAAATCAACAGGTGCAAGGTTTTGCAAATTTGTGAGTTCATCAAATGAAGGCAAAAGAAGACATGGGATTATTTGTAGGCAACTCAAGTGTACTTCTCTCCCATGTCTTGGACAAGGCTGCCCTCATTCTTAGTGTAATAAGGTGGGCTTGGTGCATGGTCTTCTCTCATGTGGGCCTACATTTCAACCAGTACTATTCCGTCCATGAATCGTCGTCGTCCTCATTTCCATCCCCTCAAATGATCAAAGATAGCCTGCAGGTGGCCACCTATAGTGACATGTGTCGCCGACAGCCAGGCATCAAATCGGGCACATGCGCGGTGTGCCTGGACCAACTGAAGGGCAAGGACAAGGTGTGGGAGCTGAGGAATTGTGGTCACGTGTTCCACAAGCGGTGCTTGGACCAATGCCTCGACCACCACCATCACCATACATGCCCCCTCTGCCGGGCTCCTTTGCTGAGCCACCCGCCTGCTTGGCCAACCCCAACGGAGCCCAGCTGGGCTGTAGAACATCTTATTTACCTCTTCGGAGACGATCTCCTTTTTACTTAATCCATAATCAAATTTGATTATGAGATTATGTATAGCATTTTGTCATGTATATTATAGACCGCACCGTTTAGCAAGAATTCTCATCATACCTACAATTTTTTCGACTTTCTACCATCATATCATTTTTATTTTTACACTTTATTGGTAAATATGTAGATGAAAATTTACATTGTATTAGTTACTCCTACCTAAATCTAAAGTATTCACAAATTGTAGCATAAACCACTATACTGCATATGGTATAAATATTTATCGTTGTAGTGGTGTTCCAGAGAGCACAAAATTGTGGTAATAAATGAAATTTATCGTTTAACAATGTGTTATAGTATAAACAAGTATTTAAAAGTGACACATTTTTACTTAAAGTAGAATGCACATATAATAATCTATATACAAGTCACTAACAACATTTACGACCGATATGAGATAAACTCAACGATCTCCGCTAACACATCAGATGATCCTAAAACTATCAAAATTATCATTGTCTGACAATCTCTTTTTCAACAAAACTCACATATCATTACTTGACAAGCTCCTTAAATCATCAAGCGAAACCTACGAAAGAGACTTACACAATCGACGTAGCATATTATGCAATTTTTCCTTTTTAAGTGTCACAAGTTTTATCTGTTTTAATTAAGTATTATAGGTTTTATGAGCATCATAAGTCAATTCTGTTAAATATTACATTGTAGTTCACCCAAAAATAAAAATAAAAATGAGTAAATTAAAAAATATGACTCGGCCCTATTCGGCCACATCATTAAGAAGTAATAGATTGTTAACGCTTACGTGACAAAGGGGGTGTAAGTAGCATTTATTTAGAAGGAGGGAGAGTATATGATATTTTTAAGCATTTCACATTGGTTTAAATGATTTTTATTTTTTTCATTTTCTATCTTTTTGTTTGCTTAATAAATGGGAGAAAATCACAATTGGTTCCTAGTTTATACCATAAACGTTAAAAATAATATTGAGTAGTAAATACTTTTTCATTTAAAGTTAAGACAACATCATATTCTATAAGATCTATCCATATCCCTTTATTATTATAATATTACATGATGGAACTCATGAGTGTAAAATCAATCCAATAAGCAACCTTATCCATTAAGCATGTAGATATCCATGTCAAAAAAAAAATAATAAGAATAAGGGAAGTTGCCACCTTGCACGACTAATGTTAGAAATTACTTCAATTTTAAAAATAGACCCTCATTGAATAGTGAGATATAGGCCGTGCACGAGTTGAGCCAAGTCGAGTTTTGCCCAATTCGAACTCAACTCATTTGATAAACAAATCGACTTTTGAGTCAAACCTGATTAAGTTCGAGTCGTACCTGATTGAGTTCGAGTCGAGTATCGGTCTTTTTAGAGTTTCATCGCCATAAGTTTGAAGATTTAGTTTATACTCTATAATGCAATATTTTTATTTTTATTTTGTAAAAATATAAATGATACTTTTCATAATTGATAGTCATATAATAACTATTAGATTGTTTTGATTTAATTATTTTTATACCAAATTATCATTTTTAATGTTATATTATCCATATATTGTTAAAGAAAAAAATTACTTAAGGTTTATATTAGACATCTAGCTGATTCGAACCGAGTTTTAGACTGTATTGAGTTTTTTCATTGGACTACTCTCATATAAATCTTATGGAAGTATATCTCAACCCTCAAAGAGGATTAAGATAGACAACTTAATGGTTTTTTAGACAATGCATGCTGAATTATACTATAATATAAAGGTTCTTAACTTAAAGGGGAGCTTCTAGCATGAGCACTTTGAGTTGCGAAAGAGGTAGACATCCAAGGGGACTAAAAGGGTTACTTTACATAATGCAAATGATCACTCCAAACTATAGAAGAGGTGCAACCCCTCTATAGTTAAGAGGTGGTTGAGTTTGAAGAAATGCTGATGTATGATCTCGTTCTCATACTTAGTTACAACCTTGATATTAAGTATTCTTATTCTTAATGATGATGTAGAACTTGCGGTAAAATAAATATTGGGTCATGGTTATCTATTCCACATTCCCCGCAATAAAAATTAAAACAAAGAGATAATCTTCAAGTTTTAGGGCATCATAACCTAATACCTGGTCTTCACGTGGATCTTCACGAGGTATGAGCCATAAGTTCTTCCATTCACGTTACTTCAACACACACATACACACAACTATAACCAATACATTTAGTGTACCTTAAGTGCTCGATGTTAATAGCTCAGAGTTGAGTACCCTCCCACAGAAAATTAGTTAAATAAAATGACATCGAATAGCACTAAACACACTTCATGCCAAGTAAGGTCTCAGTCAACATTTGATCTTATTACTCATCATAACATTAAGTCCACATAGGGGATCATACTACATTGAATTGCATCGCAAAATACATAACCATTTATAAGAAAACACAATGATTGGTACTCCCGTTAAGAGCCATTCGATCCTTCTACCCTTGCTCACCACCACTAACTAGAGCTTAGCTATATATATATAGAGAAAAATGTAACTAATCAAATAAGTTGATTACCAGAAAAAAAAACTACTAATAACACAATGTTGACAAATGGGTGTCTTAACACTCACCGGGAATCATAAAACTTCAAAATACCTCACAAGGTGGTAAACAGAGAACTTATTTCATAGGCCAGCTCGCTTACATAGCAAAACATATTCATATGATAGCTTATGCCTCACATCCTTCATATATTACCCGCCATAGTACTCAGGTCACTTGAAACAATTAAGTTAGCGTCACAATTTTTGAAAATGCGCTGCATTAGCTATGCCTTCACACATTGCACTATTTTAAGGTGTAAAGGAGTATTAGTGCAATTCATACATCCCGTACCACTTACTCTCTTATGCATGAAGTCCATAAAATTACGCTTACGTATATAGTAAGCTTAAGAAGGGACCTTGTTAGAATATTTTCAATAACGTGCAAGTATACACGGTCGAAACAAGTAATATAATGATAAAATCGAGTATCATCCCAAAGAGAGATGAATCTCCTTAAATTAATTAAAGGAAATTAAATTAAAAATAAAACAGAAACAATTAATTCTAAGAAATCTAAATAATAACTTTAAATTAAAAAAAGAGTTATAATAATAAAATTCGTTCTAGAGTCGAATTTCCCTTAACATCAATTTAATCTTATCAAATCTTCCTCTTATCTTTTATTCCCTCGGATTGTCGATATAGGATAATTATATGACATGGTAGCTCCCGCTCCTTCATGCTTCTATTATTTTGCCTCAATTTCTACCTCCTGGTGATAATTGATTAATCAACAAAATAATGCATTAAGAATTGCCTTACAATCGCATATGATGTTGTGTATCTCCCGACCACAACGACAAACAAGTCAAAAGACTTGTCGTATGATGAATTATCGAATGACTAATCTAATTAATTTCTCCCGAAATCTAATTAAACCTCATGATCTAAGAAATAGGTGATCAATCTATTCTTAGCATTAAGAATATGATAATTCAAACATTCCAATTGAATAAAAGAGTAAAAGCTTGAAATAAATTCAATTAAATCATGTTAAGTTCAATTCTTCTCTAGAACGAAATATAAGACTACTCCATAATAAAATGGAAAACATTATAAAAAGAAACTAATTTTTATTATAAAAGAAAAAAGAATTACAAAAACTAAAACTACTACTTTCACTACACTCCAAAGCCAAGAGATGAGATATGATCAACAATAAATGACCACCCCTTTATATAGAAGTGGAGATACAAGAATTCGAAGAGGGTGTTCACAAATCGATGTAATCTAATTAATTATAATGTCCATTTAAGTTTCCAACTGTTCGACTCCATTGAACACCATACATTGTAGCCATTGGGTGGCGCCAAGTGTCATGACCAATCAAATCCAAAACTTAATTTATTCATCTTTTTCTGCATTGAAATACCAAAATTAAGTATAAATAATAAAATATTAATTAACTAAAAAAATAAAGTAAAATATTACTTAATTAATAATGTCTATACCCGGGAAGTACAAAATCATATTAAAAACATGGGTAAATATTATATATTTTAAATGCTTAACAGACCTATATAATAACTTTTTGGATCTTTAGTTTGAAAATCAACAAGGGATCTCATTCTTGTAGTTTTATTAAACTGTGAAAAACTCAGCAAAATGACTTGGCAACGAAGGGATCCGATAAAACGTTGCCGACGCCGTCCTACATCTAAAACTAGGTTAAAACTTAACACTTATAAAGACAATCAGAGGTGAAACAAAAGGGAGTCCTACAAACTTGGATGACTCGAACTCCTCGTCCTAACTTGTGAGCTAACTCCGTGAAACCAAGCAAGGAGATAAAACCCGAATCAACCTCAGATCACATCGACATGTACATCGAGGCAATGCATTCACATGTGCACAATACATAAAACACTTACTTAAATTAATTATTTACTTAATGAAGTATTAAAATTCATTAAGCAACCTTTAATTAAGGTTTGGGGATGCATGTATACTTAGTATAAGTCTCATACTGAAGGTTTTTATTGAATGGGCTTTACCAGACTATTTTTGGACAGGATAAACAATGTCCAAATGGGTTAAAATTTGAACTAGTTTGCTATGACACTCTAAGGGTTGGGTGAAAAATTTACCAAGTGCTGGCCCATGGGCCAACATAGTAAACAAGGCACATTAAAGTTGGGATAGGGTATGGAGAACAATGTTCTTGGGCAGCGGACCAATTTTACTTAGTGTTGTTCGCGGGCTTGGAGACTCCAAAATGGGTCTAGGTAAGTGAGTGTAGTTATCCAACATCGTAGAATTAAATCTAATAAAATTTCAAGTCCAAAATCCAAGGATTGGGGCGTGAGTTGACTCGAAAGTGGAAGATAATGACTAGGTCATTTCAAGAGCTGGTGAACTTATTGGGCTTGAAAAAATCATAACCCAAGATCTAGAGAGTTAAATGCTTCAAATTTTAATATGGAGTAACAGAGACAAATCTATGGTGTGGGAGAAATTTTATGCAATTTCATTACCATTTGACTAGGGTTTTAGATTTTACATCCGGAGTTAAAGAACTATTCACCCTACATTCCTGCACACTTGGAAAGACCGATTAAACTAATTACATAAATAATTTTTAATTAAAGCCAAGACTCACAGGTTTCAAGTAGACAATTAGCAAGTCCAAGCATAATTTTTTAAAAAAATTATTAACCACTTTTTGCAAGCTTACAAGGGAGCACAACCACAGAACAAGGCATTGCACATCAACAACACAACATATATAGAATGAACTTAGGGTTTTGTTGAAGCCCTTGATGACATCATTTTAGCATCGTATTTTAACATTAGGTAGCTAACATCTTGAGAAACAATTATGCAAAAGATATCATTTAAATACATCTTACAACATGGTGTAGAAATTGGTAAAATAGGCGGCCATGACAATGGGACCATGAAAGTTGTCATCTTTTGTTATGTTTGGCACCTATTAATTCTCATACATGCATAATGAAACAAAAGAATTTGAACAATAAGTATTTATATCTCTTTTGAAGCTAACAAGATAAGAATCATGCGAATCTGAGATCTACAAAAGGAAATATGAATTTTACATCGAAACAGTGCACATACAAGCATAGAGATCTTACAAAACTTATACTTATTTTTATACACCTTAGGGCTGTTAGACCACCTCAGGAACCTTGCTATTGGTCCAAGGGGCGAGGATCGACCAAAAGGGTTTTCAAACACATGATAAGCAATTTAAACTCGCAAAGGACTCCGTCTTAAATTTAACTATACTCGACTCAAATAAAACAAAAAATAAGAGTTGGGACAGTTTAGTGTCCAGTCGGGCAACATTGAACACCGGGGGAGACTAAGGTCGTAACTCTTACATATGTACAATACATAAGTACACAACAAAAAGGATGGGCAAACAACTTGATATAGGTTGTGACCGTACTGAACTAAAACCATCAGGTAAAAAGCCCAGGTTTTATAGCAGATATCAAAGTAATCCTTGATTGGATCACTGGAAATCCACCAAGAAAGTCTTAAGGTACTTATAAAGAATAAAGGACTATATGCTCATGTACAAGAGATTTGAACAAGTTGAAGTGATTGGATATTTAGATTCAGACTTTGTTGGATGTCTTAATAGCAAAAAGTCCACTTTTGGTTATTTGTTCCTTTTGGAAAATGAAACAATTTCATGGAAAAGTGATTAAGATTCTATAATTGCTGCATCCTCTATATAAGCTTAATTTGTGGCATTTTCGAAGCCACAACTCCAAGTTTATGGCTACAAAACATTATTTCAGGTCTTGGTGTTGTCGACACTATTGCTAAGATGCTGAAAATTTATTATGATAATTCTATACCAGTTTCTTTCTCTAAGAATGATAAATATTCTAAAGGTACTAAGCATATTGAGCTTAAACATCTTGTTGTTAAAGAAGAAGGTTAGAAACAAAGAGTCTCAATAGAACATATTAACACTGACCTTATGGTTATTGATCCTCTAACTAAAGGGCTACCACCAAAGACATTCGAGAAACATGTGCATAGAGGCTAGGGATTTGCTTTAGCAAGTGATTCAGCAAACTCGCTGTAACATTTGTATAATTGATTTAAATCTCCTTAATTGAAGGAGATTAACTTAATTATTATAGTTAAAATTTTAAAGATCCCCTATTATGGAGATATAACTAATCAAATAAGTGTTATAGCAAGTTTGTTGGTGTTAACAATATATACCTATTCATTTTATTCCTGATCTCAAGCATCCATATACTGCACATTGTTCTTCGCTCCTCCCATCAAATTGTATTTGATATATATATATATATATATATATATATATATATATATCAAATAAAAGATTTTGTGGGTCTAGGGCCAGAAATTTTCAGCCATTAGATCAATCTAGGCTATCTAATTAGAAGGAAGTTCCATATTAGATCTAACCTACACAATGGACTCGGCCGCCAGGCTGTGAGAGGCCAGATGGGCTGTGGCCAACATAGTGTGGCCAGATCAGGCTGAGCTTGATTAGATCCAGCCACCAGCATCGTCCGGCCAGTAAGGAGTGTGTTTTTTCCTAGGTTGCAAAAATCGGCCGATTCCACTTAGAATTGGCTGATTTAAATCGGATTGGAGGCGATCCGCATTAAAAAATACGATAAGGCTCGAATCGGTCGGTGAATCGACCGATTCGAAACGATTTGAGCCGATTCTGGAATCGGCCGATTCGAACCGATTTGTGCCTATTCTGGAATCTGGAATCGGCCAATTCGAACCGATTCTGGAATCAGCCGATTCGAACCGATTTGAGCCGATTCTGGAATTGGCCGATTTGAGCCGATTCTGGAATTGGCCGATTTGAGCCAATTTTGGACGCGGCGATGGGCTACTAGGGGGAGGGGCTAGGGGGCGACAGGGGACGGGGTGGGGTGGGGGGCAATGGGGCAGGGACTGGGCAGCGTCGGTGGGGGAGGTGGGGTGGGGTAGGGTAGGGTGAGGGGGATGGGAGGTGTCGGGGAGAGGGAGGGAGGGGAAGGGGGGGTGGGAGGGGGAGAAAACTGCAGGTGGCATTATCGTAATCAAAAGTTGACTTGTTTTCAACTCGAGTCAAAAATAATAACTAACTCTAAATAATTGAAATAAAATCCAAAAAAGTATGAAAAAATATCATAAAATATTATACACATCGTAATATAAAAATAACATGTTTTATAGCTAATAAACAATCAATTTTGACTAAGTTGAAATTTTTATATGGGACCGATTCAGAACGATTCAATTGAATCGATTTTTGACTGATTTAGACCGATTCGATCCGATTCAATGACTCCTTCAAAAACCGATTCCGATTTCAATTTTTGTAACCATGGTTTTTTCTAAAAAATAATTGAGATCTAATCTATACTTACGATTGGACAACACAGATTAGTCTGAGGTGCATGAAAATTTTGTACCTCAAGTGCAGGTAATGTATCAACATACTTTAAAACTTGTTACACACCTAATTCTTCCATCCTTGACTGGCTCCTGTTTTGTCAAGTTGAATTTTTGGTTGTTGGAATTCTGCCTACATACTTTGTCTATTCGATCTCTATTTTTAAGGTTTCAACTAGAGATGAGTTTGGATATCCTTAAATTTGATCCAATCATCCCATCTATATCCAATCTAAAAGAGTTTAGGATTGGATTCAAGTTCAGATTTTTCAGATATATAATATATATGAGAATATTTAAATCGGACATGGATTTAGGGTGATCTAACTTGTATCGATCTGAATAAGAAATATTTTATAAAATTATATTTTAAAATATTTAAAATAATTTATTATTATTATTTCTCTATTTTTATGTTAAAATTTATATTATTTTAATCATTCAACTTATATTACAAGTTTGGCGCTCCAACTAGATTTAATCTCACATTTGAGATAACATAAGACAAGGCCACCTGCTAGGTGCAGTCTGATTCCTTTCATCCTTGTTTTAATATTGAGATCACCTTTCCGGCCACCCTCCCCAGCCATGGAAGGGCACCACCGCCCATCTTTTACCTTATACTACTCATCTAGATGGTTCCACAGATCCACCACGCGATGTGCGGGGTCATTTCATTAATTTTGTTAAAATTAAATATATGTTAAAGGTAAAAAATAAATTTTTATCAAAATACTAATTGACTTTTGTAATTTTATATGATTGAATTCAAATTAATACTTCTTATTAATAAAAATTATATAATAGTATGGATAAAGTTGTATTCTTTTTGTAGATTTCATGCTTATTTAATAAATTTTAAAGTTTGAATATTTATCCCGGATTTGTCACTCATCAAAAGCAACATCGAGTTGTAACTTTGTCGAGAAACCTAAAGCGCTGAAATTCAGAACACCTGGTTTTGAATTAGTTAAAAACCAAGATGTGCATGTTGCAGGATAAAACAAGTGGGGTCCACTTCAAAAATTCATTTCACATGCCATCACATGCATACTTCCTAAAGAGAGGGCTGTGATAAGGTTTAATATTAATTTATAATCTAATTAATACTAATTTATAATCCACATGCCAACTTATTTGTAACTAAAGATAAATAAATCTTGGCCATTCAAATTTGGATAAAGGGTTTAATATTAGTTTATAATCGAATTAATAGAGTGGAAATAGTTATATATATATATCTATATATATATCATACAGATTTTTTTTTAATTTTACCATAGAAAATTTGTCACTGGCATTCTATGACAAAATGTCACGCTTTACGGCGACAAATTCCATCACGGTAGTTCCTCGTTTAACTTATTAAATGGGGATGCTTTTAACATTGTACATGATGGTGACAAAATTCCGTGACAAATATTATTTGTCACAATTTAAGAGGTTTTTGTCACAAAAAATTCAGTAACAAAAACCTTTTTTTTTGGTGACTTGGTTTTAGACTTCAGTGACTTAAGGTTTGCGCCTCATATTCTTAGCATTTATAAAAAGTAATTAAGAAAAAAGTCCTTTCATTGGCCTGATTATCATTCCGGGCCGGTCTAGACCCGACCCAGTTAACACCCCTACTTCCCATGGTGTTTTTTATTTTCTATATTTTTAAAAACTAGTCACTGGCCCGCGCAATCATTATATAATAATTTTTAGCTATTTTTTTCTTTGAATTGATTTCTTTCAATTGATCTAGACTTTAACTTAAATTTGAATTGACTTAGAATATAATCCACTTTAATTAACAAATTTTTAATAATGTTTATTTTAATACTTGATTTGTACCACAATATGCATTTATTTATCATACTTATCTATTACATTTATTTTAAAAATCTCAATATATAGTATTTATTAATTAGTCAATATTCATCAATTTGGCAATTTAAGAAAATTACTTAAAAATTATTAAACTTAAAGATATAGGTATGGTTTTATGTGGTTTAGTTTTTTTACTTTTATTTGTAATAATAGAAAGGTAAAATTGTCATGTCATTAACTTTTACCAATTGGAAATAAATGGTAATATTATAAAATAATTAGAGTATATATAACAGATTATAATTAAAAGACTTCAATAGATAATTAATACTTTTGTGAATTGGAAATGAACAATAATATTATAAAGGGAAAAATTTGTATGGGATATACTCTTGGTACAGTTTATATGAGCTATACATTTAATTTTAATCTTTTTAGTAGGTTTCACAAAATTATATATATATATGTAACATCCCAATTTAGCTCACTCGTGAACTGAATCAGAAATGTTAGAACTGACTAAACCGTTCGCTAATTTACTTAATTCGGTCACTTCAAACCAGATTTACATTCAGTATTTCAAGATGGTGATGTAAATATTCAATGCATGGATGAGATCTTTAGGCTCTAATATTATCCTAGATGAATGATATGATATGCAATCTATATTCAAAACAAAACAAACCGGTTAAAAATTAGAAAAATAACGATTTTTAAAACAAAATGGAAAGAATCTCACTAAAAATGAAATAGGGACCACCTTGTCTACAACAACCAGTATATGTATATATATATATATATATATATATATATATATATATGTAACGATAACAATATAAAACATTGCCAAAACATTGTATTTTCCCACAATAATTCCATCATGATAGATTTTATCTTTCTAACTTGGGTCTTAACCACATTTGCCTATCCTGTTTAATTCTATTCATAATAACTATCACACACAGATTATTTCATTATTCCACACAAACATTTCAGGCAATGAGACATTATAACATTTATCCACAATAATTCATAGCAGTTCATTCTCGATAGGTACATGTGTGGATGTTGCATTGTTGCTCCTCCTTGGTCCCGACAATGCTCAGTCATTTATGTTCTCACCTATATATATAATATGGAAAAATTAGTAACGAGTGTTATTTGTTCAGAAATAAATAAATAATCAAACTGACATATGAGAAATGACTCCCATGTTAAATAAAATCAATCATATATTCTTCTGTATTAGAATAACTCATAAGGGCACTAATCAGGAGCTGTAAGCCTTGGCTTGAATAACTTTCCATTCTAACTAGTTATATGCCCCTCTTGGCATTTTCATATTATCCCATGTTAGGAAAATCTAGTCTACTAAAGCCTTCTACATCCTCTGTATAACTCCTAGCCCTGAGTACTAAGGCCCAGTACTCTTAGGTAGGTGCCTTCAGTACTCTTTGAATTCACACATGTAGACATGCCTTGCATTATAGTACCCGTAATCCTCCACACTTCTCTGGGTTTGAAGAACTTAAAATATAGAGTTGTTAGGATCTCTCAGGAATAGAATGACCCACTCACCAATCCAGAGTCAACCGCTTATGGTACATGCAAATTGACTTTCCCCTTGTCTCACATCTCACTGAAAATCAAGAATATATATATATATATATATATATATATATATATATATATATAGATTTGGGTAGGGATTATAATATAGTAGGCCTATAGCAAGATAATCTAGATTTGAATTTTTAAAACAAACTCGAGGGATCTCAATCTCAAGGGTTATTAATCCTAAAATATGATCGACTAAATGACCCATGTGGAGTGAGATAAGATAAATCCACCACTTGACACATTCGCTTACTTGTCAAACCAAACCACAATAGAGAAGATGTTCAAACCAGAAGCGAGTCTTATACAGACCTGGTAGAAGCTCCAATTATGGCCACACGCCTAGGCGGCGAGCTCCTACTCTATACCTACACATCAATCTAAAAGCAAACACCCACTACCTGAATGATACATTCACATATTTAATACCCTCATATAAATGCATTCATAATCCAAGTCATCAACAAGTCATACAATCATTTAAAAAATTTCCCAACTAGGGCATTTGGTAATATCTTGGTTGACACTAATTAGTCCAACTCACATTAGTTCAAATCATGATTTTCTAAATTTCATTATAGTTAATTAGCAACTCATACTTAATTTACCTAATTAGATTAATAGCATTCATTCAATACAATTTAAATCATACAAATTTCATTTTATTCATAATCAAAGTATTTCATCATCTCAATCAATCAAGTCCTAACATGTTATGCTAACAATTATCAATTTTAAATAATTAAGTCGAAGGTAATTATACCTTGTGTCATCAGTGACAGTGACAATGATTGACGACAATCGGTATCAATTAAGGTACATGCGTGCTTGAAGTTTGATTGGGTTCGGCGAAAGGAGTTTGGCAAAAATCTGGTGATTTTTGGCAAATTCCAGCAGTTTTCGGCCACAATTGGCAAGGTTGCTGCTAGAGACAGCCTGGCCGGTGAGGTGGCGTGATTCGGGGTGTGGGTTGGTACCGGATTGACAAGCTCGACGTGACTACGGTGAGGACAAGGCCCACGGCGGCGGTGCCGGATGCAGGTTGTGAGTGTGGCCAGCCAGTGACGCTCGAGGCAGGGCCTGCCCAATCGGGGTCTTGGGCCGGTCTCGGTGGCTGCGCACAGCGGGAGAAGGTCATCTAGGCTGATAGGACGGCAATGACAGAGCGGCGCAGTCGATGATGAAATTGGCGTCTGGAGCGCGATATGAACAGGCGGCTTCTCTGCCATAGAGACCGGGAGACAGCTTGATGACGGTTTAGATGAACGCGGTGTCAGCAATCGGGGTGGGAGAAGGAAAGAGTCCAAGGGGGGGGGGCCGGGGGTGATGGGGTGGTGGGGGTGGTTTCAAATAGGTCGGTGGTAATTTCGTAAATAACAGTTGACTCGACTTCGACTTGAGTCAAAATCCAAAAAAGAAAATCCAAAAAATACCGTAAATATAATACATTCAATAACATCAAAATGACATGTTCTATTATTAATAACCCACCCAAACTACCATCTAATGCGTTAGTTGGCCTAAAAAAATTCTACAATCAAATATATAAAGAAATAATTGGCATACTATCGTGTACTCTAATAATTTAATTCTTATTATTTTTCTGACATTATCATCACATACTCAAGTACACTTAACCCTTATTGCTCATAATACATGGTCAACCTCAGTTCAGCACATGTGTTATGAAACTGAATCGATTAGAACCAACGGTTGAATCGACTAGTTTTATAATATATATATATATATATATATATATATATACTGTGTGTGTGTGTATTTAACGATCCCAAACATGAACATGTTTGCTCGTATTTGGGTTTGATAACCCATATCTGCATCCTTCTCCTACCCTCAGTGAATTTTGGAATAGGTCATGACAATTCCACAAGAAGGGGAGGAGATAAAGAAAAAACGAGGATCGGTTGGGCAGGTGAAGATTCAAAAAAATCATGGAACTAATTAGACGCTTGAAGTTTTATAAGTACTTAGGAGTTGAGAAGAGAAAGGGGGGGGGTGTCGTTCCTTTGAAGAAAATTGAAGAAAAAAGAAGCAGCCGGAGAAGAAAGTAGGAAAAGGAAGAAGAGGAGGAGTACCTCACTATAGATCCATCTCCGACGACCCCCAAGACCACCAGTATTGAGCTTGGACTGCCCCGGCACAACAGAGCCGAGAGGCACCGCCAGAGAAGCCTGTCATCACCATAAAAGCTTTGAGAAGTTGCTGGTCGTGGTTGTAAAATGCTATCAAGCTGCCATCTTTCTTGCTACCATCCAGCTAGTCCAGGGCTTCTCCGACCACGCCGCTGCTTCCAATAGCCTTCCATCATCTCCGACTGTGTACCCCACTTGAATGCTACCATCAGAAAAGCTAGAATCCGCTGGGAAATCATCAACAATCTGCCCACTAGAGCAGCAAGGAGCAGAAACCTAAAAACACGTCCTAAAGTTTGGCTACACTGTCTAGCAAGCACAGGCCGCTTCTGGCCTCTCCACCATATCAAATGTATTTTTCTCATGTCCATCGACACAACCCAACCATGATCTATCCTCTATGAAGCTCATGACTGCCAGAAGATCATCCAAAAGAAGCTCGCCTGTGCAGCATAGCTGTAGAAAATAGCAACAAGCGACCAACTTTGGGCCCACCATCCGACCAGCCAAAGCCACTACCAGTCAAACTGACAATTCCAACACACTACCCTCAACACTTAGAACAAAGCATGACCAAGATCGGTCATTGAAAAGCCCGAAAATTGCCCAAAAGAGGACCGCCAAAGCAGTGCAAGAGGCTTTCAACCATCTTTCTAGTCTCCGTTCGATTGACCGGAGCCACCACGGGACAAGCCACCATCTCTAATCGGTCACTCTCATCGCAGGATACAAAACCAAGTCATTTCCAGCTGCAGTCGTGACCCCATCCAAGGCTCGTCAGTGATGAAGAAGCCTACGCATGCCACCTAGTTTGGTCTAGTATTTATTCTACTCTGATCCTAGCCAAAGCGCATTGGCCCAATCAATTATCATTCCAAAAATAATTTAAAAGCTTTCTAGACTTTGGATTCAAAAGAAATTTGCTACCCCACCATTTTTTTGACTCTCCGAATATAGTGGTGATGCTATTTTGAATATTTAAAGACAAGAAACAACGAACTAAGGCATTGGAGTCGAAACTATCAAAGGCTAATTTATTTAAAGGTGACAAAATTAACTATTTTGTATAAAGTATAAAATAAAAAAAATAGTGAATTCGTGGTTATTAAGCCACCGTACACTAACTTAGGATTACAAAGCCAACAATAGTAGTCTCACTAAAATAAGATGTAGCAGGAACGAGTGGTTGTTTTTCAGGCTTAGCTCACAGGTTTTATGAATGTAACCTTGTTGATGGTTTGGGGTGATCATGACTAGAAGATGTACTAACTTTAGCACTATGCTTGGTTGCATTATACATCATGGAAAGCAAGCTTGTCTTCGTACCAAGCAGATTCCAAAGCTTTACTTCAATTTTCCAAGAAAAACTTTGAAGATTTTCTCCTGATTCCCTGCCATTTTCTGCAATTTCTGTGAACTTAAATTACTGAACCGAACCAGCTTTGATAGGCAAAATCAAATCAGTAGGTACTCTGTTAGATTGAACCCAAATTTTGGAAACCAGAAACTTCATGGGCTCTGATACCACAAATGATGGGGAACAAAAGTGGATTTGAAAAACAAATAAAATAAGGAGGATAGAACTGGATAATATGAAGATAGGAAAGAGGCTAGGAAGAAGAATAAACACAAGAAATTGGGAGAAGTTAGAGAAGGAGAGAAGAATTTCGGGATGCTAGAAAGATAAAACTTAGAATCCACGAAAACTTCATGATTTTTATTCTTAAAAAACTGTTCTTACAATAATAGACAAGTCCGGAACCGATTTGCTATAGCAAGTGCTGCAGCAAACTCTGCTCTAATATTATTCTTATTAGTTCAAATCACATAATTCATGAAGTTTGAAAGATATGACTGTAACAAGCTGTTAAACTCCAATAATTTTGGTAATTTGCATCAATGAGAAAGCTCTTACAAGGAGTTTTCTATAACATTTGATATAGCAAATCCCCTCTCGAAAGATTCATATACATAGCCTACCAAAAATACAAAAATTATAGACAAAATCCTCTAAAATATAAAAGTAACATAAAACTACCAAAAAATTATTAAACTACCTAATTTATTAAAGACTTATTAATGAAAATCAAATTTTATTCTAATCTACACTGCATCAAAATCTATTTGTTAGGCATTTCTTGTTTTCACTATGTGAAGTTGTAAAGTCCAAGCCTTTCGGCTTAGGGTTTTATAGTTGGTTAGATTCTGTTTAGCAATGGTTCTGTTATAGTTATAGTTGTAAAAATCGGAATCAGACGTTGAATCAGATTGGAAGGAAATCATTAAATCAGATTGAATGATCAAAAATTGGACCAATTCATTAAAAATCGGACAAGAATTGGTTCACTTGAATTGGCCATTGATCTCCTCCCCCTTACCCCCGCATCATTCTAGAACATGCCATCGGACTATTATTGATTGTATTTTATTTTATTTGATTTTATTATATATTATTTTGTATTTTTAGGGTTTATTTTATTGTTATTGATTCGAAACGCACTATGACGATTACCTAAATTACCCCCCTCCTCATTCTTCTCCACCTGATTGACCCGAGTCTTCCCTCTCCCAATACTACTACATACTCACTTCGGCCGTGCCGTCACCGTCGGCCACATTCGACCCCCTCACTGCACTTCTTCCCCACCTCTCTAACCTTCTCCCCGTCTTTTTCCCCCCTTCCCACTCCCTCGTTCGCCCTCACACGAGCCCAACCGCCTTCTTCAACAGCCACCGCCACCACCATAGCTGATGCACCGTCCGATCGCACCACTCTGACCCCTCCTTTCCATCCCCTACCCAAGCCCATCCTTTTCCCCACTTCTCTCTAACCGATCACCCCCATCCCAGCCCTAGCTGGCTCTACCGGTGTCGAGCCCATTCGCCTTCACCGATCACCCCCACGTCCACCCCCCTCCCCCCACCGCTGCACTGCCACCGGATCTCCTCCCCTTGCAGACCGCCGGCCTGTCCCCCCCGCCCTCTGCTGCCTCACCAACACCCCTGCCCCCTCTGAGGCCAAAATGATTCGGCCTCATTTTGACTAGATTTTGTACCTAGTAGAGTAAAATTAGGAATTGACCGATTTTTGCAACCGAGGTTATAGTTCAACTTGGTTTGACTTTGGTGCAGTTTTTGTTCTGATTTGGTTTGATGTTGGTTTGAGTTTTGGCAAGCATTGCTATGGTTTGAGCCACTGTGGGTTGGCTTTGGGCCATGTGTTGGCTAGTTGGTTTGGCCTCGCGAGTGTTTTTGGTTTTCTTTAATAAAAAATTTAGGGTAGTTTTCATATTTGATGGTGCATTTTGGGGGTTTTTAATATGTGTAAAACCCTAACTTCGGGTAAGGGTTTTACCCGCTTGTAGTTTGCCTGGTTCGAACTAGTCTCAAGTTGTTTAAAGTGAGCTTGAGTGAAAACAATTTTAAGAATCTGAGTATGAGGCCTAAATGGCCATATGATCATGTTATAGATGCTGAGTATGCGCGACATACATAAGATAGTTTCAGTTATGATACAATAGAATATGAGTTCTCCGTATATACATGAGGTATACATATGATTTTTATAAGTTAGCTAGGATTTTAGGCATAGATCTAGGCCGTTGTAGCATTTAGTATCCATTTGGGATTTTCTAGGTATTTTATTTGCATGCAACATTAGAATTTCGGATCACTTAATTGCGCCCATGTGGGCCTAGCTTGAATGAGTTTAGGGTTATATGCCCATTTGGTCGTCTTGCCTCGATTCCAATCTATAGAGTTAATTTTAGGGCTTGAGGCAGTTCCAACTTTTGACAGTCTCAATCTGACCTTTCCGTCCATAGGTATAGTGAATATACCCATATGTGGGCCCCACTAGGTCACAAGTTGTCGGACTTCTGATCGCACCGTGTGGCAAGATCTGAGCCGTCCACATCAACCCTAGCTTTCTCCAGTTTATATTTCAAACATTTCGATTGATTTTAAGATTTCCACTATTATCGCCGTCACCACTTTGGCTTGCTACCAGCGAGACCCCAGACCTCCTTAGGCCACCCCATCACTACATCCGTGACCATCTCACAGCCAGCTACCAATCCGTACCCACCATCACCATCGGAGCTGCCGCAGTAGTTGCCAGCCATGGTGGTTTCAAAGTTGTTCTTCATTGTCGCGACCATCGTATGGGCTGTTTTCCGGTGTTGACGAGCCACCACCGGCTAATCCGACCACCCACACAGCTTCATCATTTTGAGATCTCCATTTTGAGACAACCCACGACCATCACCATGGCCGCGATCGCTGCACCCGGAGACGATACCGCCATTTCCAGGCTATTTTCCAGTCAGCAAGTGACGGAATCCTCAGATCGTCACCACCAGTGTCTCCACCATGACGGCCCCCATCGATACCGACTGGCGGCAACCCCAGCCGCATCGCCATTGGCATTTTCCGGTGACAGGTACCGCAACCCTCATTTTGGCTCGTTTACCTGCGTCGCGTTTGCCTACCATTGTCTGCATCCACGTCGGCATGCTTGATGTTGGTCACTAGCCCGCTAGCCCATGTCGGAGTCTGCCCATGTCTGTCCAGTCAACCCAGCCCATTTTCCAGTTAACCGAGACCGGGTTGATTCAACCCATTTGGTTCGGTCTCGTTCAGCTTTGTTCAGTCTAGTTCAGCCCATTTTTAGCCGTTTCTCGACCGTTTTTGGTAATTCCAGAGCACCATCTGTTTACATACATATTCACATTGTCTAGCATGTTTGGATGTAATGAGTATTTTTTATTATTTATTAATTATTTTATTTATTTATTCATGATTATTCATTTCTTATTATTTGTATATTTGTTGACTATGGTGAATATTTATGTGACTAATTATTGTTATTGATAATGTCAATATTCATAGATATTATTTTTATTCATGTTTATCTTATTGTATTTAATTAATTGATTATTATTAATTATTTCTTACTCATGTTATTATTTATACGTATTTAGGCATATGTTCGTAGATTTAATATTTATATTAATATTCTTCATAATTAATTAATGTTACTCATTTATTTATTTATTTATCTATTGATTTATTTACTTATTTAATTGTTTGTTTACTTAATTATTTATATGTTTACTAACACGAGTATATATGATATTTACTCATGTTTAATCGTGTATTTATATAGTATAATTATATTATTATTTTATTATTAGAGTAGTATTTATGTTCATTTATTTATTATTTACCTAATTATCTATGAGTGTATTTATTAGTATATTTATTTATTATTATTATTATTATTATTATTATGTCTTGATTTCCGTACCATATGTTTAGTTATTATAGGTTTGTTAGCACTCTTTTCTTTATTAGGATCTATTGATGATACAAACACATATCACAAGCATGAATCATATAGAGATATTAGTATTTTACTTAGTAGTGGGTTTTGATGTAGGCTTCATAGTCTGAGCTCGCTGTAGATGTGGAGATATGCATAGTGCTTGAACCACAGGTCCGTAGGACTCTCCCTCTCTACTTGACGTCCTGTGTGTAGAGTTTAATCGTGTTTTAGACGTATGACGATATCGGCGGTGTTTTATCAGATCCCTTCGATGTCAGGCTATTTAGTTGTGCTTCTGCACATTCTTAATAAAACTACAAGAATGAGATCCTTGTTGGTTTTCGAACTGAAGGTCTAAAAATATATGATACAAGCCTCTTTCCTAAGCCCCTTATAGAAGTAAGTTTGGTTAGTATATATAGATGTAAACGGTTATGTCTGCGTACGAGTCTTTTTCATTTTGAAAACAAGTTTACTGAGAATTTTCTTCGGCTAACACTCACATTTTTGAATTTTTCAACTAATTAATTGGAATGGAGACTTGTGGAACTAAAAGTATATAAATCTGAATAATCGTTTAAAAAAAGCTTTTTAGCATTGCAAGAAGAGGTTCAATTCTAATGCTAAACTAAAATGTTATATAAAGAATTTTGTTTTCATATAACCATGAAACGCTTCTATGTGCAACAAGTGGGCAGGACTCACGAGGATGGAAGTAGTCATTAACAAGATGAAGTACACTAGTATAAATGTAGTAAGTAAATATTAAGTGATCCTTCTTCTAATGGCCTATGTTTTAACAAGTGTTATTAACCATCAAAATTTATGGTATATAAATATGTCAAAGCTAAAGGATGTAACTTTCAATCTTGCCCAATGTCGGAAGAAATTTTAATTTACTTCAATATATTTTGAATGGTCTATTTGTCCTATATTTGTTCATGTGTTAAGTCATCAAAATTGTTTACACTTGGAGAAGTATTAATGTAAATATCAATTAATAGTTCTCTTTCTAGTAGCTTTAACTTATGATACAAAATTTACAAAATCATACCGCAATCGGCACAAGAAAATGCCATCACTCGGTATATGTATTGAAGATACGTTCGTCAACACTAAAACAAATGTATTGGAAACACGTTACTAAAAGTTTGATGTTGAAAGAGGTGTAACAAATCTTTTGAGCGTAAAAAATGCTGACAAAAAGTTTGTTAGAAAACGGGGTCACACACACACATTTGCGTTCCAATTTTGCATTAGAATTGCCCTTGAAAAGGGGAAAAAACTCTTCATCATCCAAGAACATAGCCACAAGGAAAGCTGGTGTTTGAGGTGCTTCGCTAGTACTACCAACTTCTTAATCCTCTCTTCCTCTTCTGCTATGATTGTCGGCGACTTTGCACCTATCCCGTTAGATTTAGGGATCTAAATGGTCATTTGATTTATAGAAATATGAATACATTCCAAATTAAGTATAAAAAAATAGTGAAGAATGAACTATAAGAAAAATAGTGAAAAACTTTAGGGTGATGGTTGTGAGAGGTTAATTCTAACTTGGGAAGGGAATTTAGGAGAGTTAAAATGTGGGTTGGAAAGCCTAAACGTAGAGGGAGAAGAGGCTTTCTTAGAGGGTTTTCAAGAAGGGAACAGGAGAACTTGCTTGAGACATCTTAGGGGATTTTCGGAGCCCCTCCTTTCCAGACTGTGCCGCCTTATTGGCAAAGTTACATAACTTCTCGTTGTTAAAAATAACAATTCAAAATTTTAGGGAAACACATGCCCAATTTCTTATTATTATTAATTTCAAGTAACGAATTATAAATACCGTTGAAATATAAATAGCATAGAAATAACCGTTCAATCGTGGATAGTAAAGTAAATTACTATCAATCGTAAATTTCTTCGGCAGCGCCTAATAATGTTGCACATCCCCATAAAATGAATCAATACCAGCACCTATAATAAGACTAGGTTGCAAGCATGAAATAGGGCCCAAGGTACGCTCATTTAATTATAAGACAGCTAAGTAATAATTTATTAAGGGGAGACATAACAAGTAACATACAATGTTTCATCCACCATAATATTTGATGACTTATTATTCTGAAGGACATATACACAGTATTTAATTAGCAACAACCAGGAGGTAAAGGACGATTGGGGCCAGGTGGTGGATAGTCGTCTGGTTCCAAAACATCATCGATAACGGGAATTGGATGGGAGCTCATCAAGTCCTTGTTCTTGTTACTTATGGAACCTAGAGGATCCACTAACATCTGCAGTGATAACAACAAATTAGATCAACAAGAAATAAAACAAACACTTTCCTTTGTGAAATAGCTAACATCTTAAATTGCTTAAGTTCTATATTTATTATAGATACAGAGGAATAGAGAGAGAGAGAGAGAGAGAGAGAGAGAGAGAGAGAGATCAACCTTACGAACAGGTTGTGAGTGCGAGCATAGGCAATGATACACAAGCAATAAAAACAAACACTCATTCTTCGGTGTAATATCTAACATCTTAAATTGCTCATGTTATAAGTGTGTCAAGTATTGAAAAAAGGCTATAGAGGGAGAGAGAGAGAGAGAGAGAGAGAGAGAGAGATCAACCTTACGATAATGGTGTGAGTTGCGACCATGGGCAAAGATAGAGGGTTGGACAATAAGAAGAAGCACGACGGCACAAAGAAACTGCTGCATGGCCTTCGACATCCTCAAATTTCAAGCTCTTCTTTAAATCATCAATTTGTACTCTGTGGGAGAAAAGCATGCGCAATTTATAGGGTCATTGAATTGTTGTGAGCTGATGTGGATGCAAATATCGAAGAGTTACAAGTGCCTTCTCATTTTGTGTTGATGCACTTAAGGTGGTCTCAATGTTTTATTCTAGGAGATTAAAGAAGGATGTTGAGGTTGTTTATCAGGCCAATTTGGAGGGGTTCTTCAAGGGGTCTCAAATTAATGTCTTTTCTTTGGGATTTTAAACAAAGGTGGAGGAGCTTGGAGGTCTATTAAAGTGGTTAAGCTTGAAAGGCAAGATCTTTACTTTTTCTTCTTGAGTTATCAAGTGGAAAACTAAGTATTTAATGAATTGTGTCTCCATAAGGTTTTCATAGTTTTGAGATAGCTTGCATATTTGTGGTTGTCCAAGGTGCATGAATGTGAGTTATTGTCGATGGTTTATGATTGTTAGCCAGATAAATGTAAAGATAAATTAGTACAATTTAATAACCATGTAATAACACATAGTTAATAATAAATCACATCAGTCATGATCACCTCTTGTAATTAAGAAGGTATTGTATAAATGATGAGCTTGCACTTTCAGTCAGACCCTATTTTGCGTGCCTCACTTGGGTCACTACCATGAATTTATATAGAACTCTAACTCATCAACCGCATTCAACCTCGTTCAATTGTTGATCCACAAAATATGAGGCTTGCGTGTAGGGAAAATAGATTGTCTACTGAACTTGGTTTACATAGAACTCAAACTCAACAACCACATCAACCATTGTTTTCAATTGTTGATATTAGTTTAGCTTTTGTTATATGGAGGCGATTAGATTCATCATCTTGTATTATACGTTTGAATAATAGATTGTCTGGTTTGTGGCCTTGTGTACTTGCCTAGTTGTGGTTATCCACATTAAGCTTTTGTGTGAAGTCTCTTGTTCTATTTTCTATTATTTGCACAACATCCTATTTGCTGGTTGTTTATTTTTTACCATAGAAAATTTGTTACTGGCATTCTATGACAAAATGTCATGGTTTATGGCATCACAATTTTTAAAACAAAACAGAAAGAATCTCCATAAAAGTGCAATAGGGACCACTATGTCTACAACAACTAGTATATATATGTGTACCGATAACAATATAAAACATTGCCAAAACATTGTACTTTTCACACAACATTTCCATCATGATAGGTTTTATCTTTCTAAGTCAGGTCCAAACCCCATTTGCACTTCCTAATCAATTCAATTCATAATAACCATCACACACTACACATTTCATTATTCCACACAAACAATTCCTAGCAATGAGACATTATAGAATTTATCCACAACAATTCATAGCAGTTCATCAAATCACATTCTCAATCAATCTCGACAGGTACATGTGTGGATGTTGCATTGCTGCTTCTTCATGGTACTGACAGTGTCAGTCATTTGGGTCCTTACCTACATATATAATATAGAAAAGTCAGTAATGAATGTTACTGGTCAATAAATAACTAAATAATCAAACTGACAAATGAGAGATGACTCTCATGTTAAATAAAATCAATCATATATTCTTCTATATTAGAATCAATCATAAGGGCACTAATCACGAGCCATAAGCCTTGGCTTGAATAACGTCCCATTCTGGCTGGTTATATGCCCTCTTGGCATTTTCATATTATCCCACTCTAGGGAAATCTAGTCGATTAAAGCCTTCTACGTCCTCATGTAACTCTCGCCTAGCATTAAGGCCTCGTATTCAGTAGGCTCTTCAGATGCTTTGAATCCACACTTGTAGACATGCACTGCATTATAGTACATGTAATCCTCCACACTTCTCTGGGTTTGAGGAACTCAAAATATAGAATTGTTATGATCTCTCAGGAATGGAACGACATGCTCACCAATCTAGAGCTTGCTTTGACTGGCATGTGCAGCAGCTCTTGGTACGTATGAATCGACTTTCCCTTGTCTAACATCTCACTAGAAGCCGAGAATATATATATATATATATATATATATATATATATATATGTGTGTATGTATGGATTATAATATAGTAGGCCGAAGGCAAGATAATTTGGATTTGAGCTTTTAAAACAAACTCGAGGGATCACATCCACGAGTGTTATTAATCCTAAATTATGATTGACTAAATGACCCGTGTGGAGTGGGATAGGATAAATTGACTACTCGACACGTCTGCTTACATGTCAAACCAAACCACGATAGAGAAGATTTTCAAACCAGATGTGAGTCCTATACGGATTTGGTAGAAGCTCCAATCATGGCTACGCACCTATGCGGCAAGCTCCTACGCTGTACCTATACATCACATCTAAAAGCTAACACCCACAATCTGAATGATATATTCACATATGCTGAATAATTCACTTACATCAATGCATTCACAATCCAAGTCATCAACAAGTCAGCCAATCATATAAAAAATTTCCTAACTAGGGCATTTGGTAATATTGTAGCTAACACTAATTAGTCCTATTCACATCAATTTAAATCATGATTTTCTAAATTACATTACAGTTAATTAGCAACTCATACTTAATTTATCTAATTAGATCAATAGCCTTCATTCAATAAAATTTAAATCATGCAAATTTCATTTTATTCATAATCAAAGTATTTCATCATGTCAATCAATCAAGTCTTAACATGTTATGCTAATAATTATCAATTTTAAATAATTAAGTCAGAGGTAATTATACATTGCGTTCGTTAGCGGTAGTAACAATGATTGACGACAATCGGTGTCAATTAGGGTACACACATGTTTGAAGTTTGATTGGGTTTGGCGGAAGGAGTTTGGCAAAAATCTAGCGATTTTCTGCAAATTCCAGCAGTTCTGGTGATTTCTGGCCACAACCAACAAGGTTGTTGCTAGGAGACGGCTTGGTCGGCGTGGCGTGTGGGTTGGCACTGGCTTGATGAGAACAACGTGACTACTGTGAGGATGAGGGTCACGGCGGCAGTGCTGGTCGCCCGCGGTGGCCCTGGGTCAGTCAGTGACTCTCTAGACAGGACCTGCCCAATCAGGGGTCTTGGGCCGGTCTCGATGGCGGCGCACGGTGGGGGAAGGTCATCTAGGTTGACAGGACAGTGATGGCGGAGCGGCGCAGTGGACAATGGAATCGGTGTCGGGAGCGTGGTGCGAACAGGTTGCTTCTCTGACATGGAGGCCAGGAGACAGCTCGATGATGGTCCGGCCGAAGGCGGTGTCGATGATGGTGTTGGCAATCGAGGTGAGAGAAGGAAAACATCTGGGGTGGTTTAAATAGCTCGGTAGTAATTTTGTAAATAAAAGTTGACTCGACTTCAAGTTGACTAAAAAAACTAATAAATTAAAAATCCAAAAACATACCATAAATATAATACAGTCAATAACATCATAATGAGCTACCCAAACTACCATCTAACGCATCCTAATGTGCTATTCAGTCTAAAAGTAATTCTATGATCAAATATATATAAAAATAATTGGCATATTATCATATATTCTAATAACTCATTTCTTATCATTTTTCTAACGTTATCATCACATACTCAAGTACACTTGACCCTTATTGCTCATAATACATGGTTGGCCTCAGCTCAGCACACGTGTTATGAAACTGACTCGAAGTAGAAACAACGCCTTAATCGACCGGTTTTACAATATAGCACACACACACACACACACATATATACATTTAATGAGCATAAACATGAACATGTTTGCCCTTGTTCTGGTCCAATAACCCATATCCGCATCCTTCTCCTACCCTAAGTGAATTTTGGAATAGGTCGTGCCAACTCCACAAGAAGGGGAGGAGATAAAGAAAAAATGAGGATAAGGGTGAGGATAGGTTGGGCAGGTGAAGATTTAAAACCCTAAATAATGGAACTAACTGGACACTTGAAGTTTTATAAGTACATAGGAGTTGAGAAGAGAAAGGGGGTTGTGGGGGTGGGGCGTTGCTTGGAAGAAAATTGAAGAAGAAAATAAGTAGTCGGAGAAGAAAGAAGCTGGAAAAGGAATAAGGGGAGGAGTCCCTCGCTAGAGATCCATCTCCGATGACCCTCAAGACCATCGGCCTTGACCTTGGAGTGCCTGCGACACAACAGAGCCAAGAGCCACCACTGGAGAAGCCTGCCGTCGGCATAAAAGTTTTGAGAAGTTACTGGTCGGAGTTGTGAAACGCTATCAAGCTGCCATCTTTCTTGCCTCCGTCTTGCTAGTCCAGGTCATCTCCGAATGCTTTCAATAGCCTCCCATCATCACCGACTATGTACCCCACTTGAAAGCTGCCATCAGAAAAGCTAGAATCTGCTGGGAAACCATCAACAAGCTACCCACCGGAGCAGCAAGGAGCAGAAACCCAAAAACACATCCTCAAGTTTGGGTACCCCGTCCGACAAGCACAGGCCGCTTCTGTCCTCTCCACCATATCAAATGTATTTCTCTCATGGCCATCAACAAAATCCAACCATGATCTATCGTTTGTGAAGCCCACGACTGTCGGAAGATCATCCAAAAGAAGCTCGCCTGCACAACATAGCAACAAAAAATAGCAACAGGACCAACTTTGGGCCCACCATCTGACCAGCTAGTGCTACTGCCAGCCAAACTGACAATTCCACTGGACTGCCCTCAACACCTAGAACAAAGCACGATCGAGATCAGTCGTTGAAGAGCCCCACCCTCGTTGGAAAATAGCCCAAAAGAGGTCTGCCAAAGCAGTGCAACAGGCTTTGAACCATCCTTTTAGTCTCCGTCTGATCGACTAGAATCACCACAGGAGAAGCCACCATCTCTAATCGGTCACTCTCATTGCAGGATACAATGCCAAGTCATGTCCAGCCACAGTCAGCTGTCACAGTTGTCGAAAAATGGCTATCAACGGTTGGACGAAAGACAGTGCCGCCGAATCTTTTCATCACCACTGCTGCCGGATGGAAGCATCTCAGGCCACCATACCACAACAAAATCCATGACCAGTCTGATATATGACTTTCTGGATAGTCTCACCTCGTTGCTGTTCCCCAAAAGCTGCCAATGGAGCCCCC
Source organism: Piper betle (assembly GCA_033002965.1). NCBI lineage: Eukaryota > Viridiplantae > Streptophyta > Magnoliopsida > Piperales > Piperaceae > Piper > Piper betle. The sequence goes on from JAURVB010000975.1 coordinate 101,455, forward strand.
AAAGCTGTCATTGTACCACTGGAGAAAATGGGTCCGCCGGGCTCGTTTACAGTCACCACGTCCAAAAGCCTGCCAAATCCACGACCATCTCCACTGCCACGTGGTTGACCGCGATCATCTTTAGACGTGTACCGCGACTATGTCCACGGCCCATCCGTGACCAAATTTATACTGGCGCACTGTGCTCCACTTGCAGTTCTACGTACCTAGAAATATCAAGAAGCCTGTGCATGCCACCTGGTCTGGTTTAGTATTTATTCTGATCTTAACCAAGCCAAAGCTGTTTGGTCCAATCAATTATCTTTCCAAAAATAATTTGAAGGCTTTACTTTGGATTAATACGAAATTTGCTACCCCACCATTTTTTGACGTTCCGAATATAGTGGTGATGCTATATTGAATATTTGAAGATAAGAAAGGATGAACTAAGGCATTGGAGTCGAAACCATCATCGGCACAACACTAGTAGTCTAACTTAGGATTCGTGGTTATCAAGCCACAGTAGACTAACTTAGGATTACAAAGCCAACAATAGTAGTCTCATTAAAATCAGATGTGACAGGAACAAGTGGTTGTTTTTCAAGCTTAGCTCATAGGTTTCATGTATGTAACTCTGTTGATGGTTAGGGGTGATCAGGACTTGAAGGCGTACTAACTTTAGCACTATGCTTGGTTGCATTCTTATTGAATTCAAGAGATACAAATTTATGATTTATTCCGTCCTCTCTTGAAAGAATACCTATTGAGATTTCTATCATAGAAAGCATGCTTTGCTTCGTACCAATCAGATTCCAAAGCAATAAGACAACCCTTCAATTGTGCAACACTACACCAGGTTTGTTCAAAACTCACTACTTGTTTTACACTTTTCTATATGGTTGGGTGGGTTGTTTTGTATCACAAGACTAGTTAAGCGAGGGTGTTTTTCAGATAACCCTCTTAATTCTGGCCTTGTAGATGTCGGGTTTAATAACCCTTGAGGATTGTATCTCTTGAGTTGTTTACATAAACCAAAAGATCAGCAACAAGTTGCCTTCTTTTCGGAGGCCTATTATTATTTTCCCGCCTTATTATATTATATTTTGTGGTTTTTGAGTGTGTGGAGATTATTAGAAATTTTTCCGGGTAAGTCATCCTTCAAAGGATAAGTCCCATGACGTAACCTATTGAGGAGCCCAATTGCTTCATTGCCGATAGGATTAGTTCATCACTACATTTCTTTTCTTGTTGTATCATTTTCACCCCGTGTATATAAGCATTTCACACCTGGTATGGCATAGGGTCTTCGTGTATCATACTTTGCAGCATATCTGATAATCATAGTGTATTTGGCTTGCCTTCAAAACTCAGAGGAGTGGTGCATGGTGGTGATTGAAAAGGATAGGTGAGGGTGCCTCTACCTGCACTAGGGTGTATGCCTGTGTAGTTTTCTTTTGTTGGTTTGGGTTCTTATTGTGGTTATCTATCCCTCTGTTTTATTTTAATAGGAACTATGGAGTTCGTATGTCAGTTTGTTATTGTAGCTATATTATTTTATAGACGAATACTTGTACAAATGTTTTCTTTATATATATATATATATAGGTGATGTTCCTCATGTGTCACGATAGATACCGGGAGATGCTTGAACCTTCACATATGCATATACTTGGTCACGTTGATGTTTATGTGTTATGGTTTCTTCATATATTTCTACTATTTCTCTTATATACTTACCAACAATATATGGACCACATGTTTGGGAATTCATCTTTAGCAATTTATATTTTTTTATACAATATATTTTTTTCTTTGCCTTTATTTTTACTTTTTTTATTTTTGTGTTGTTGCATATTCAAGGTTGGTTGTCTTCCTTCAAAGACATCGAGAGGGTGTAGATCTCGGGGGTAACTTGTGGGTGTTACTTTCCATATAATTGAGTTAAGATGTAGTATATTTTTTGTAATATAGCATTTTGGTTCAGTTTAGAGATGAGCCGAACATATGATGTTACAGAGAAGAGGTACTTAACTATTATAGGTTAGAGAAGCAAGCAATGACGGGGGTGGTTAGGTGCAAGAGAAAAATAAAAGGTTAGCTGGAAAAACTTCAATCACGCAGCGGTAACCCAAAGCAGGAGTGAACTTGTAATCGGAGAAGCCAGCATCTTCAAAAATCTTCTTCCACTCTTCATTTTCCCTCTCCTTGCCCATGGAGACCACCAACATAAGGACATCATAGGCAAACTGTGTTTTGTTAGAACTTTATAACTTAAACTTAAAAACAAAACTTTATTAGTCTTAATATCAAATCATTAAGTAAATAAAATTAGATAGCGGAAGCATGCCTGAATCAATAAAAGCAAAGTGATTCTTTACCTCTTTAGGTTTTTATCTTCCAAAATACTAGTCTTATCTTATCAATTCAAGGACTATAACCTCCTTATTTATAGCCTTAGTTTTATAATTTCAATTTGAACTATCATAAAAGAAAAATCACAAAATGGTATCTACACATTGAATTTCACACCTTTATTAATGATATTCACATTGAATTCCACACCTTTATTTATGGCATATAAATACTTAACTTTAATAGATCAATTAAATTTAGGCAACCTTAAATAACAACATATAATACAATTCAAGATTCATATATGTATTTATGTATAACATCCAACATCTCCCACTTGGACTATATATATATATATATACACAAAGATAATTGTATATAACCTTATGAGCTCTAAAATAACATATGCTATTTTTTGAAAATAACAATCTCGTCCATTAATCAATGTTAATATAGGATCAAGGCGATTTTCGTTACATTTCTCACAACAAAACCCATCCATGGTCACATACATCAACATAATTTAATGACATTGATCAAGTGTGGATGTGTAGTATGAAAATTATACGTAATTTGATCTGGACATGCCTATTTTTAACTAGTCCAACCTTATGAGATCACCAAAATACAGTGAAAGAGTGAAATATAAACCAAATACTGCAACAAAACAAACTCATACTAAAGTAGCATATAATTAAATGATACAACACCCATATGAGCAACATGCTCACGAAAGACCTTAGATGGTAAAGTTTTAGTAAGTGATCCGCAAACTTTATAGAGCCTTTATATGAACAATATGCTTTATAGAGCCTTTGCCGAAACTTTATCACTCTTAACTTTTTCTTTCACAATAAGGAACTTGATCTTTATGAGCTCCTATTATTATTTAATATGATATTGCTCACTGATTGTCATAAAATAACTTAAGTGGTCTTTCAATATATTCAATAATGCGTAACCGTATGACAAAATTTTGCAACCATATTCCCTGATTGGATGCCTTATAACAAGCTATGAATTCCCTGATTGGAAGAAGCTATGAGTGTCTGCTTAGCACTCTTCTAAGAAATAGCTCCTCCAGCAAGTAGGTAGACATAGCCAAAAGTGGATCTACCACTATATAGATCCAGCAAAATCGAAATTAGAATGCCCAATGATCTCAAATTGATCTGACTTCCGATATGTAAGCATGTAATGTTTTGCTCTTTGAAGATACCTCCTTATGACTTTATTGGCTGTTTTTCAATGATCTAAACCCGGATTACTTAAATATCTGCCCAACATTCCGACAATATATGCAATATCTGGGCGCGTACATAGTTGAGCATACATAAGACTTCCAATTGTTGAAGCATAGGGAATCTTTTGCATTACCTTTCCTTATGTGTCATTTTTAGGACATTGACTTAGACTGAATTTGTCGCTTTTTGAAACAGAGATATCTCCTAGTTTACAACCTTGCATGCCAAAATTCTTAAGCACTTTTTCTATATAGGGCTTTTGTGATAATCCGAGTATACATCGAGAGTGATCCTGATGTATTTAAATTCCTAATACAAAAGACGCATTTCCAAGATCTTTCATTTCAAATTTCTCTTGATAAAAATTTCTTATATCATTACTGGCAAGAAATATATCATCAACATATAAAACCAGAAAAGAATACTTACTCCCACTAAACTTTTGATATATTCAATCATCAATCACATTCATCTCAAAACTGAACGAGAGAATAACTTAATAAAATTTGTGATACCATTGATGAGAAGCCTTTTTAAGTCCATAGAAGGATTTCATTAATTTGCAAACATTATACTTTGAATCTTCCGATACAAAATTTTCTGGTTGCACCATATAAATTGTTTCATCAATGTCACCATTTAGAAACAAGAGTCTTTACATCTATCTGATTTAACTCAAGATAAAAATTTACCACTAATGCCATAATTATCCCGAATGAGTCTTTCGATGAAACTAGAGAGAAAGTTTCATTATAATCGATGCCTTCCTTTTGAGTAAAGCCCTTCACAACAAGACAAGCCTTATGTCTTTCTACATTACCTTTCGAATCTTTTTAGTTTTAAATATCTATTCACAACTAATAAGTTTCGTACCTTCAGGCAATGGAACAAGATCCCAAACATCATTATCTATCATGGACTTCATGACATCAATCCACTTATGAGAATTAGTACTCTTCATTGCTTGATGAAAGTTGATTGGATCATTTTTGATAATTCCAATGTTATCCTTATGTTCTTGGAGAAAGATGATATAATCATCTGAAATTGCATTTCTCCTTTCTCTTTTAAATCTTCTCAATAGCATTTCCTCTTGAGGTTGTTGATTTTACTCTTTAAGTATAACTTAATGATTGTGATTAGGGAGAATGTCGATATTGTCTTGTAATTCTGGTATTGTCTCTTGAACAACATCATGAATATGGTCTTCATTATTGTCAAGAAAAATCATGGGAAAAAAAAGGTTCTTATTCAAAGACAAAGTCTCTAACTTTTTTCCACCTCTAAACTCAACATCCTTAAAGAACTTGGCATTTCCCGTCTCAAAGAATGACCTTATTGTGGGATCATTAAACTTATACCCTCTAGACCATTCAGAGTACTCAACAAAATAGTTGATAACTGTTCTTAAGTCCAGTTTCCTTTCATTTGGCCTATAAGCCCTTGCCTTAGCTGGACAATGCCAAATGCGTAAGTGCTTAATACTGGGTTGTTTTCCAATCCATAATTAATAAGCGGTCTTAACTGTTGCCTTTGTTGGTACTCTATTAAGAAGGTATGCTGTTGTCTTTACTGGCTCACCCCAGAGTGAATCAGGTAAAGTAGTATGAGTAATCATACTTCTCACTATATCTTTAATGTTCAGTTTTGTAACTCAGCAACACCATTCATGCTAGGAGTACCTGGCATTGTGTATTGTGGGACAATTTGCACTCTTCTAGGAATTTGGCAAATGGTCTTGAACGTTGTACACCTGATCTACCATATCTACCATTGTATTCACTTCCACGATTAGATATGATACCCTTAATAATTTTGTCAAGTTGGTTCTCAACTTTAGCCTTATATGCTTTATACAGGTCCAATGCTTGAGACTTCTCATGAATGAGATACAAGTAACCATAACGAGAATAATCGTCTATGAACGTAATAGAATATTATTGACAATTTCAAAATGCCGTAGGAAATGGCCTGCAAATCTCCATATGTATTAGTTCTAAGACGTTTGAAGATCTAATAGTACTGAAGCTAAATTAACCTCGAAACAAACAAAATTACGAAATGGACCTTTATTTACATGCTAAGAGTGATAGTACATTCCTTATTCATATGTTTAGGTTTACCACAAAGAAATCGCAAGAAGCCCGATTTTCTTCGTATTTTTGTCCTGATAGGTACTAGCCAAGTGAGCACTTTCAGCCTATTTTTACTTCAACATTTTTCTTGGACATCATAAGAAATGAGTCTCATTAAGAGTTTATTTGTCCCTTTGGCAATTATAACTAACCTTGAATTGACTGAATTGTGCCGAAAGAGAAATTTAAACTAAATGTACGAGTAAATCCTAAGATAGCTCTAACCTTACTGATTTTAGTTTTGAAGCAATATTTGACATTTCTAAGATGTACTCTCTTATGCTTGTTTTACCGTTAAACTTTATTAAAATCAAGTTCGACAAAAGCGTACTTGTTTTAGCCTTATCGTTTTTACAAAACACTTTTCAATTTCTTTAAGAAAGTTAATGATTGTAGTAACCTTCTTAGGCACATCTACCCTAAAGGTCTCTAGAATCTCACGCTTCATGATCATAAAACTCATGCGATTTGAACGTTCCCACTTTTCAATGTCCCGTTTTTCCTCAATGGAAATTTTATCCGTAAGAGAAGAAGGATGTTCAGTCCTTAATGCCAGGTTAAGATCATGCAGTGGAGAATGATTATCACATTCTCTTTCCAATCCTTAAAAGTATCTTTAAGCATAAGAATTGAATGGATATTTGTAGAAATCATATAAGCAGATTAATTAACTGATTCCATAGAACAAAACTGCTTGCCCATAATAAGATTAATAACTCAAATAATAGTTAATCCTATCAACAGATGCCTAGCGCAATATTAATATTTAGTCTTGTGACAGAAATATTAATTTGTAAGTGGTACTCTAAATGTAATAATCAAATATTGACAATAAATCCTGTCAAATAATAGACCTTCCTTTGTGTAGATTTATTATCTACATAGAATCTTAATATTTATTCCATATTTATTATCACAAATGAATCTTAATCCAGTAATCAAATATCGACAATAAATCCTGTCAAATAATAAACCTTCCTTTGGGCCAAGTTATTATTCACATGGAACCTTAATATTTATTCCATATCTATTACCATAAATGAACATATAATTCTGTTAAATATTAACCTTCCATTGGCTAATTAATATTCTATGAATTAAATATCCCCAACCATCTTAATATTAATAAATAAATTAATTTCCACAAAAGAGGCTACTTTCACAGTATATTGTAGTCCTTAATAAATTTTGAAATATTAATCTTAATTGAACCATAATTTGAATTTAATAATCTCAAACTTAAAAGGTTATAAAAGCATCTTTATTTAGAAATTTATGAAACTATAACCTTTTGTAAGTTTTTTCCTCACTTGATATTTTACCAAAAGAGACCTTAATTTAGGAATAAATATGCCAAATACAAATTTTTGGTACCTGAATTTTGCGAACCTCCCAATGGGTTGAAGACCTTATCCCTCTTATAACCTAGCATTATTTTAAGATCCTTCTTTTCTGAATCTGAATCCATAATTAAACATAAATAAAACTAATCCTCAATGATTTAATATAAAGTTGGCTTTGATGCCGCTTGTTAAAGCTTTATAACTTAAACTTAAAAACAAAACTTTATTAATCATCATATCAAATCATCAAGTAAATAAAATTAGATAGCGGAAGCATACCTACATATATAAAAGCAAAATGATTATTTACCTCCATATATTTTAATCTTCCAAATTTCAATACTAGTTTTCAAAACCAAAGTTACTGGACAATGAGATACCATATCGAAAACTACTTATCAATTGAGGGACCATAACCTCCTTACTCATAATTTCAATTTGACCCATCATAAAAAAGAAATTACGAAAATGATATCTACACATTAAATTCCACACTGTTATTAATGGTATTTACATTGAATTCTACACCTTTATTTATAACCTTTAAATACTTAACTTTAACAAATCAATTGAATTTAAGCAAACCTCAGCATATGATATAATTCCAGATTCATGTATATATTTATGTCCAACATCCAGAATAAACTTAAATTAAGACTGAACTAAACGATAAACAAAGGCAAATCTGCTGAACATGTTTCCCTTGCCACACTATTGCTGTGGCTGGGATCGAACACGATGTCCACTATTATCACCTTCCCTCCGACATCCTTTGACAGAATCACCTCCTTGCACTTCTTTAGTATTTCTATGCACTCCTCGTCCGTCGAGCCATGAAGCACCAACTGCTCATTTTAATCAATCAGGAAATCAATCTAGGCTAGCGGTCCAATCAGATGGCCCACTAAAATTTCTTCAAGCTCATTTTTACATAAATCAACAAAATTTTCAACTCCATTCCATCTTCTCAGAGTTAAAATTCATTAATGATTTTGGTTTGATTAGACTACATTATTTTTTCAATTTATTTCCACAAATTAGTTAATAAAATATTATTAAAGTCTTTGAAATCTTTTAAAATTAATTTTTAATATTATTAATTATATGTTTGCATTATTAGTGCAACATTTAACATATTTAATTAATATTCAAGGATTTGACAATTTGATCATTCAATCAATTGTAGTAAAGTCAAGAGTTTTATGTATGTTTTTTTATGTAGTTATTATCATGATTCTAAAATTACTTCATTTTAACGCAAACTATGTCTTTGATCTAACTTCAAACTTTGGCATTCCAAGTCAAAGTCTGGGATTACAATTAATTGAAAGAATATTCTATGGATGACCTATTGTATAGTTTTCAAACTCTTTTTGACTTCAAAAACTCCTGACTCGATTATATTCTATTACTTCTCTAAACAAATTCCATAAATGAATGCTGAATAACAACTTCACACTGATTGGCTCTCTGCACTTACGGCTCTATACCCCAACCCAACTTGCTTTGGCCCCGGGTCCTCCTTTCTATTTCTCGGCAGTATCTCTCAACAAGATTGATATGTCTTCTTTCATTCAGCTGCAAAATAAGTTTGTGGTGCAATAGTCAAAGGTGGCATTGCTCCCTGAGGGAGGCAACACAGTAGCGGTTTGCTTGGATCTCGTACTTCCGACATAGTTTGTCGGTCAAACAAAGTTAAGTAATAAAAAGTTCTTAAAACAATTAAGTTTTTTTTTTAATTTGGGTAAATCAATATTTTAAAGTAATATTAATTATATATTTATCAATTTTAAGTATCAAGAGAGTAAATAGATGCTAGTTTTATATAATAATTTTTTTACTTAATTGCAAAATAATACAAATGAGTGTCAAGTCAACTCCGAACTTTGAGTTTGTAAACTATGCTTTGTTGAAATCCCGGGTTCAAGTAATACTTAAGAGGACATCATCTCTTCTTACTCCTTAACTATACCAAAATTAGTAGAAAAATATTATACACAAATTAGAAATAATGCAAATTATAGCATTAAAATATTTTAATGCTAAATGAGAATAATTAGTACTTACTCTACATTATCTTCAATATGTTCATGTATTGAAGAATTGATCATGTAATAAATAGGACTCTTCATTAAATAAATTATATATATAATTTATATAATCAACGAAGTAATTATAAATTATAAATTATTTGTTGATTGTAAATTAATATAAATTATAAATATTTATAATTTATATTATATATATTTATAATCAACAAAGTAATTTATAATTTACTTATTATATATATATATATATATATATCTCGCTTGACGCTGGAGTCACATACCTTGAGGAACACTGCGTCGGCCGGGGGAATGTATTTGAGGATGTCGCCTCCCTCAAACTTGGCGCCAGAGTCATCCTCCTCGGGCAAGCCGGCCACCACATGCGGCTGGTCCAGCATGGTGACTTTGATCTCTGGAAAGGCCCTGGTAATGGTCTTGGCCGCCATCCCAATGCCCCCACCGGCGTCCACCACGAAGCGAACACGTTGCTGCAGTTTTTCACTAAGGCATCCATGAGGTGCTTGGAGTCCGTGGCCATGGATTTGACGAAGCTGTAGAAGTTGTTTCATAGCAGGGACTCAGCCTGCCATGTCTCCTCCATATTCATCATTCTCTCGTTGCTCTTCACATGCCCCATTTCTTGCTGATATCAAATATACCTTTCGAATGAAGGAGCTAGATGAATAGTCTTTATATACACTCTTGGGACATTTGGGTCCCCAACCAAGCTCTACCATTGTTGGGCCCTTTAGGCCCCTAAAAGAGACTTGCAATAGGTGTCACAGGCTTCTCTTAATCCAAAAGTTAACTCAAATAATAAGACTTTCCCATTAGCCTAATCGGCAAACTCCCTTCAAATCGGCACCCACCTGGCAAACTCCCACCTGACGGTGAAATCAAACAACACCAACTTGGCAAACCTGACGGCACCTACCCAAACAACACCAACTTGGCAAACCTGACGGCACCTACCCTCAAATCAAACAGCACCCACTTGGCAAACTCCCCTAAAATTAGACCCCCTCAAATCAAATCAAACGAACTCCCCTCAAATCAAAGGGCACCCACCTGGCAAACTCCCATTAAATCATCAGGTGGAACCCATGAAGGAAACATCCACAGTGGACCCTTGAAGGAAACTCCCCTTAAATCATCAGGTGAAACCCATGAAAGAAACATCCACGGTGGAACCCATAAAGGAAACATCCCATGAAAGAAACATCCACGGTGGAACCCATAAAGGAAACATCCACCTTAAATCATCAGGTGAAACCCATGAAGGAAACATCCACGGTGGAACCCATAAAGGAAACATCCCATGAAAGAAACATCCACGGTGGAACCCATAAAGGAAACATCCACCTTAAATCATCAGGTGAAACCCATGAAGGAAACATCCACGGTGGAACCCATAAAGGAAACATCCACAATCGACGTAGGGTGAAACCCATGAAGGAAACATCCACAGTGGAATCCATAAAGGAAACATCCACAATCGACGTAGGCAAAACCCTGCTCGATCCATAAAGGAAACATCCACAATCGACGTAGGCAAAACCCTGCTCGATCCATAAAGGAAACATCCACAATCGACGTAGGCAACAATCGACGTAGGCAAAACCCTGCTCGATCCATAAAGGAAACATCCACAATCGACGTAGGCAAAACCCTACTCGAACCTGACTCTGATACCACTTCTTGGGCCCCTTAGGCCCCCAAAAAGACTTGCAATAGGTGTTACGGGCTTCTCTTAATCCAAAAGTTAACTCAAGGAAAAAGGCTTTCCCATTAGCCTATATACAAGTCACCAACGCCTTCTACGACCGATGTGGGATAAACCCAACATACACAACTATTCCCAGATAGAGAGGCGCCGAAAGTTCCTAAAAATTTTTATTTTCCCTTTGTGTGGATCCCCATATATAGAGAAGACGATAATTGTAAAGTTTAATATTGAAGAACACAAAATTAATCCCGCATTCAATATCTGTTCGCATAAGATCTGATGTATTAGTAAAGATGTTTATATCATCTTCAATTTAAATTTCCCATTAAGAAGAGATGGTTAATTGGTTCCATCAATTTGCACTTAAACAGTCGGGATCATATAGATGGTGTCACGAGACGATATTAGTTGGTGGGATGGACACGGCTAGACTTTGACTAGGCTCATAAGCGGTGGAAGAAACAGCCTAACTACAAAATTTTATAAAATGAGTAAATTATAAGAACTCCAAAAATAATCTCACATCAAATACTTGGGGCAAAATCTGATTAATTATTGGGCATATGCATATGCATATGATGTTTAATTTGAATTTGCCATTTTGAAAGGAATATAAAATGAATAGGATCATTACTGAGAATTTATACTTGGAATCGGATTGTTACATAATTAGTTATAAAATGAAACATGCACCGTCGATGCTTTTGGTTCAAGTGATATAATATGATATTTCTAACCGCCCCTTATAGAAGTAAGTTCGGTTAGTATATATAGATGTAAATGGTTATGTCTGCGTGCGAGTCTTTTTCATTTTGAAAACAAGTTTACTGAGAATTTTCTTCGGCTAACACTCACATTTTTGAATTTTCCAACTAATTAATTGGAATGGAGACTTGTGGAACTAAAAGTATATAAAGCTGAATAATCGTTTAAAAAAAGCTTTTTAGCATTGCAAGAAGTGGTTCGATTCTAATGCTAAACTAAAATGTTATATAAAGAATTTTGTTTTCATATAACCATGAAACGCTTCTATGTGCAACAAGTGGGCAGGACTCACGAGGATGGAAGTAGTCATTAACAAGATGAAGTACACTAGTATAAATATAGTAAGTAAATAATAAGTGATCCTTCTTCTAATGGCCTATGTTTTAACAAGTGTTATTAACCATCAAAATTTATGGTATATAAATATGTCAAAGCTAAAGGATGTAACTTTCAATCTTGCCCAATGTCGGAAGAAATCTTAATTTACTCCAATATATTTTGAATGGTCTATTTGTCCTATATTTGTTCGTGTGTTAAGTCATCAAAATTGTTTACACTTGGAGGAGTAATAATGTAAATATCAATTAATAGTTCTCTTTCTAGTAGCTTTAACTTATGATACAAACATTTACAAAATCATACGGCAATCGGCACAAGAAAATGCCATCACTCGGTATATGTATTGAAGATACGTAACAAATCTTTTGAGCGTAAAAAATGCTGACAAAAAGTTTGTTAGAAAACGGGGTCACACACACACACACACATTTGCATTCCAATTTTGCATTAGAATTGCCCTTGAAAAGGGGAAAAAACTCTTCATCATCCAAGAACATAGCCACAAGGAAAGCTGGTGTTTGAGGTGCTTCGCTAGTACTACCAACTTCTTAATCTTCTCTTCCTCTCCTGCTATGATTGTCGGCGACTTTGGCACCTATCCCGTTGGATTTAGGGATCTAAATGGTCATTTGATTTATAGAATTATGAATACATTCCAAATTAAGTATAAAAAATAGTGAAGAATGAACTCATTGTATAAGAAAAATAGTGAGAAACTCTTTGAATTTAATCGAACTGACTTTAAATATAAATGAGCAACGATAGAAGGTTCTACCTTAAATGATTTACCGAACATTATTTAGTTATATGTTTTATATAACTCATTTCTACTCCAATATTAGCCTTAATTGTCAATGTCACATTGATGAATTTACATTATTTAGATTATTTGTTTACTTATAATCTAATTTATATTATTAGATTACCAAAATTATGGTAGTTGAACATTTTACATAATGTAAGTGAAAGTATTTTAAATAACTGCATTTTTTAACAAAGTTAATATTGTTGGGTTTATGATATATAAAGCGGTGAACATTTGACCATATATTAACTATTTAATCGACGAGAAAATAGTTAAAACTTGGTTATAGTAGAAACTTACAAAATTAGTTAATGAGTTGGTTGTGGTAAAATATATGAAAAAGCTAAATGGTTATAATAAAAATTATCAACCAAATTATAACCAAGCCATTTATAGCCTTAGACAACATGCCGATAGTTGGCGCAACTAAAATGAGGTAAAACTTTAAAAATTGATTGAAATATTGAAGAGGTTTTGAAAGTTGTGTTGAATTTTAAAGGGATAGAAAGGATATATGGCTATTAAGTAGATAAATTAATAGAAAGGATGAAGCTGCAATTCACGAATGGAAATGTTGTGAAATTGTTTGAAGATAGTGAAGATGGAAAATGCAAACAAATACAAATTGATAAATCAAATATGTAGAAAAAATTATTAAAAAAAATCTTAAACAATAAAATTAATGATACTATTGCTTTCGTGTTGGCTTTGGATGATAAAAAAAACGCATACATGTTTATTATTTACACGTGATGGTTGTGAGGTTATTTCTAACTTATGAAGGGAATTTAGGAGAGTTAAAAATGTGGGTTGGAAAGCCTAAACGTGGAGGGAGAAGTGGCTTTCTTAGAGGGTTCTTAACAGGAGAACTTGCTTGAGACATCTTGGGGAATTTTCGGAGCCCAATTTCTTATTGGCAAAGCTGCATAACTTCTCGTTGTTTAAAAATAACAATTCAAAATGTTAGGGAAACACATGCTCGATTTCTTACTATTATTAATTTCAAGTAATGAATTGCAGTGAAAGAAACACATGCTCGTAGTCATCGGGGGCTATAATTTGAAGAATTAACAAATAAGGGTGACTTCTAATCTGTTAACAATTCAATGGTAAATTGTATCATAATATCTAAATTAATTAAATTACACATAGTTTGAGTAAATTATTTAAAAAATTAAATTTTGACCTAAATCAAAACATGCCCCCTGATAGGCCAATGCAGGGAGCGGCTGCATGGGGGCAACCAGTCCAATGAGCTGCCTTACTAGTCAATTGTTGACGTTGACCAGCTTAATTAATTGACAAGAGAAATTTAATTGGTTTTTAAAAAACCAAATTGGGGGTAAATTGGATATTATACTAAAAATACCGTTGAAATATAAATAGCATAGAAATAACCGTTCAATCGTGGATAGTAAAATAAATTACTTTCAATCGTAAATTTCTTCGGCTGAGCCTAATCGTGTTGTACATCCCCATAAAATGAATCAATACCAGCATCTATAATAAGACTAGGTTGTAAGCATGAAATAGGACCCAAGGTACGCTCATTTAATTATAAGTCAGCTAAGTAATAATTTTATTAAGGGGAGACATAACAAGTAACATACAATGTTTCATCCACCATAATACTTGATGACTTATTATTCTGAAGGACATATACACAGTATTTAATTAGCAACAACCAGGAGGTAATGGACGATTGGGGCCAGGTGGTGGATAGTCTTCTGGTTCCAAAACATCATCGATAACGGGAATTGGATGGGAGCTCTTCATGTCCTGGTTCTTGTTACGTATGGAACCTAGAGGATCCACTAAAATCTGCAGTGATAACAAAAATTAGAACAAGAAATAAAACAAACACTTTTCTTTGTGAAATAGCTAACATCTAAAATTGCTTATGTTCTATATTTATTATAGATAAAGAGCCATAGAGAGAGAGAGAGAGAGAGAGAGAGAGAGAGAGAGAGAGAGATCAACCTTACGAACAGGTTGTGAGTTGCGAGCATAGGCAAAGATACACAAGAAATAAAAACAAACACCCATTCTTGGTGTAATATCTAACATCTTAGATTGCTCATGTTATAAGTGTGTCAAGTATTGAAAAAAGGCTTAGAGGGAGAGAGAGAGAGAGAGAGAGAGAGAGAGAGAGATCAACCTTACGATAATGGTGTGAGTTGCGACCATGGGCAAAGATAGAGGGTTGGACAATAAGAAGAAGCACGACGGCACAAAGAAACTGCTGCATGGCCTTCGACATCCTCAAATTTCAAGCTCTTCTTTAAATCATCAATTTGTACTCTGTGGGAGAAAAGCACGCGCAATTTATAGGGTCATTGAATTGTTGTGAGCTGATGTGGATGCAAATATCGAAGAGTTACAAGTGCCTTCTCATTTTGTGTTGATGCACTTAAGGTGGTCTCAATGTTTTATTCTAGGAGATTAAAGAAGGATGTTGAGGTTGTTTATCAGGCCAATTTGGAGGGGTTCTTCAAGGGGTCTCAAATTAATGTCTTTTCTTTGGGATTTTAAACAAAGGTGGAGGAGCTTGGAGGTCTATTAAAGTGGTTAAGCTTGAAAGGCAAGATCTTTACTTTTTCTTCTTGAGTTATCAAGTGGAAAACTAAGTATTTAATGAATTGTGTCTCCATAAGGTTTTCATAGTTTTGAGATAGCTTGCATATTTGTGGTTGTCCAAGGTGCATGAATGTGAGTTATTGTCGATGGTTTATGATTGTTAGCCAGATAAATGTAAAGATAAATTAGTACAATTTAATAACCATGTAATAACACATAGTTAATAATAAATCACATCAGTCATGATCACCTCTTGTAATTAAGAAGGTATTGTATAAATGATGAGCTTGCACTTTCAGTCAGACCCTATTTTGCGTGCCTCACTTGGGTCACTACCATGAATTTATATAGAACTCTAACTCATCAACCGCTTCAACCTCGTTCAATTGTTGATCCACAAAATATGAGGCTTGCGTGTAGGGAAAATAGATTGTCTACTGAACTTGGTTTACATAGAACTCAAACTCAACAACCACATCAACCATTGTTTTCAATTGTTGATATTAGTTTAGCTTTTGTTATATGGAGGCGATTAGATTCATCATCTTGTATTATACGTTTGAATAATAGATTGTCTGGTTTGTGGCCTTGTGTACTTGCCTAGTTGTGGTTATCCACATTAAGCTTTTGTGTGAAGTCTCTTGTTCTATTTTCTATTATTTGCACAACATCCTATTTGCTGGTTGTTTATTTTTTACCATAAAAAAATTGTTACTGGCATTCTATGACAAAATGTCATGGTTTATGGCATCACAATTTTTAAAACAAAACAGAAAGAATCTCCATAAAAGTGCAATAGGGACCACTATGTCTACAACAACTAGTATATATATGTGTACCGATAACAATATAAAACATTGCCAAAACATTGTACTTTTCACACAACATTTCCATCATGATAGGTTTTATCTTTCTAAGTCAGGTCCAAACCCCATTTGCACTTCCTAATCAATTCAATTCATAATAACCATCACACACTACACATTTCATTATTCCACACAAACAATTCCTACAATGAGACATTATAGAATTTATCCACAACAATTCATAGCAGTTCATCAAATCACATTCTCAATCAATCTCAACAGGTACATGTGTGGATGTTGCATTGCTGCTTCTTCATGGTACTGACAGTGCATTTGGGTCCTTACCTACATATATAATATAGAAAAGTCAGTAATGAATGTTACTGGTCAATAAATAACTAAATAATCAAACTGACAAATGAGAGATGACTCTCATGTTAAATAAAATCAATCATATATTCTTCTATATTAGAATCAATCATAAGGGCACTAATCACGAGCCATAAGCCTTGGCTTGAATAACGTCCCATTCTGGCTGGTTATATGCCCCTCTTGGCATTTTCATATTATCCCACTCTAGGGAAATCTAGTCGATTAAAGCCTTCTACATCCTCCATATAACTCTGGCCCTAAGCATTAAGGCTAGTACTCTGAGTAGGCTCCTTCAGTACGCTTTGAATCCACACTTGTAGACATGCACTGCATTATAGTACATGTAATCCTTCACACTTCTCTGGGTTTGAGGAACTCAAAATATAGAATTGTTATGATCTCTCAGGAATGGAACAGCATGCTCACCAATCTAGAGCTTGCTTTGACTGGCACGTGCAGCAGCTCTTGGTACGTATGAATCGACTTTCCCTTGTCTAACATCTCACTAGAAGCCGAGAATATATATATATATATATATATATATATATATATATATATGTGTGTGGTGTGATGTGTAGTATTATAATATAGTAGGCCGAAGGCAAGATAATTTGGATTTGAGCTTTTAAAACAAACTCGAGGGATCACATCCACGAGTGTTATTAATCCTAAATTATGATTGACTAAATGACCCGTGTGGAGTGGGATAGGATAAATTGACTACTCGACACGTCTACTTACATGTCAAACCAAACCACGATAGAGAAGATTTTCAAACCAGATGTGAGTCCTATACGGATTTGGTAGAAGCTCCAATCATGGCTACGCACCTATGCGGCAAGCTCCTACGCCGTACCTATACATCACATCTAAAAGCTAACACCCATAATCTGAATGATATATTCACATATGCTGAATAATTCACTTACATCAATGCATTCACAATCCAAGTCATCAACAAGTCAGCCAATCATATAAAAAATTTCCTAACTAGGGCATTTGGTAATATTGTAGCTAACACTAATTAGTCCTATTCACATCAATTTAAATCATGATTTTCTAAATTACATTACAGTTAATTAGCAACTCATACTTAATTTATCTAATTAGATCAATAGCCTTCATTCAATAAAATTTAAATCATGCAAATTTCATTTTATTCATAATCAAAGTATTTCATCATGTCAATCAATCAAGTCTTAACATGTTATGCTAATAATTATCAATTTTAAATAATTAAGTCAGAGGTAATTATACATTGCGTTGTTAGCGGTAGTAACAATGATTGACGACAATCGGTGTCAATTAGGGTACACACACGTTTGAAGTTTGATTGGGTTCGGCGGAAGGAGTTTGGCAAAAATCTAGCGATTTTCTGCAAATTCCAGCAGTTCTGGTGATTTCCGGCCACAACCGACAAGGTTGTTGCTAGAGACGGCTTGGTCGGCGTGGGTGTGGGTTGGCACTGGCTTGATGAGAACAACGTGACCACTGTGAGGATGAGGGCCACGGCGGCCCTGGGTCAGTCAGTGACTCTCTAGACAGGACCTGCCCAATCAGCAGGGTCTTGGGCCGGTCTCGACGGCGGCGCACGGCGGGGAAGGTCACCTAGGTTGACAGGACAGTGATGGCGGAGCGGCGCAGTGGACGACAGAATTGGTGTCGGGAGTGTGGTGCGAACAGGTGGCTTCTCTGCCATGGAGGCCGGGAGAATGATGGTCCGGCTGAAGGCGGTGTCGGTGATGGTGTTGGCAATCGAGGTGAGAGAAGGAAAACATCTGGGGTGGTTTAAATAGCTCGGTAGTAATTTTGTAAATAAAAGTTGACTCGACTTCAACTTAAGTAAAATCCAAAAACATACCATAAATATAATACAGTCAATAACATCATAATGAGCACCCAAACTACCATCGAACGCGTCCTAATGTGTTATTCAGTCTAAAAATAATTATACGATCAAATATATAAAAAATAATTGGCATACTGTTATATATTCTAATAACTCATTTCTTATCATTTTTCTAACGTTATCATCACATAGGCAAGTACACTTGACCCTTATTGCTCATAATACATGGTTGGCCTCAGCTCAGCACACGTGTTATGAAACTGACTCAAGTAGAAACAATGGCTTAATCGACCGGTTTTACAATATAGACACACACACACACACACACACACACATATATATTTAACGGGCACAAACATGAACATGTTTGCCCTTTTTGGTCCAATAACCCATATCCACATCCTTCTCCTACCCTAAGTGAATTTTGGAATAGGTCGTGACAACTCCAAAAGAAGGGGAGGAGATAAAGAAAAATGAGGATAAGGGTGAGGATAGGTTGGGCAGGTGAAGATTTAAAACCCTAAATAATGGAACTAACTAGACACTTGAAGTTTTATAAGTACATAGGAGTTGAGAAGAGAAAGGGGGGTTGTGGGGGGGGTGGGGGGGGGTGTTGGGGAAGTGCTTATTGCTTTGAAGAAAATTGAAGAAGAAGGGAGGAGTCCCTCGCTAGAGATCCATCTCTGATGACCCTCAAGACAATCAGCCTTGACCTTGGAGTGCCTGCGACACAACAGAGCCAAGAGCCACCGCTGGAGAAGCCTGCCATCGGCATAAAAGTTTTGAGAAGTTACTGGTCGGAGTTGTGAAACGCTATCAAGCTGCCATCTTTCTTGCATCCGTCTTGCTAGTCCAGGTCATCTCCGAATGCTTTCAATAGCCTCCCATCATCACCGACTATGTACCCCACTTTAAAGCTGCCATCAGAAAAGCTAGAATCTGCTGGGAAACCATCAACAAGCTGCCCACCAGAGCAGAAACCCAAAAACACATCCTCAAGTTTGGGTACCCCGTCCGACAAGCACAGGTCGCTTCTATCCTCTCCACCATATCAAATGTATTTCTCTCATGGCCATCAACAAAATCCAACCATGATCTATCATTTGTGAAGCCCACGACTGTCGGAAGATCATCCAAAAGAAGCTCGCCTGCACAACATAGCAACAAACAACCGACTTTGGGCCCACCGTCTGACCAGCTAGTACTACTGCCAGCCAAACTGAAAATTCTACTGGACTACCCTCAACACCTAGAACAAAGCACGATCGAGATCAGTAGTTCAAGAGCCCCACCCTCGTTGGAAAATAGCCCAAAAGAGGTCTGCCAAAGCAGTGCAACAGGCTTTCAACCTTTTTTAGTCTCTGTCCGATCGACTGGAATCACCACAGGAGAAGCCACCATCTCTAATCAGTCACTCTCAATGCAGGATACAAAGCCAAGTCATGTCCAGCCACAGTCAGCTGTCACAGTCGTCGAAAAATGGCTATCAGTGGTTGGGCAAAAGTCAGTGCCGCCGAATCTTTTCATCACCACTGCTGCCGGATGGAAGCATCTCAGGCCACCATACCACAGCAAAATCAATGACCTGTCTGATATATGACTTTCTGGATAGTCTCACCTCGCTGCTGTTCCCCAAAAAGATGCCAATGGAGCCCCCAAAGCTGTCATTGTACCACCGGAGATAATGGGTCCGCCGGGCTCATTTACAGTCACCACGTCCAAAAGCCTGCCAAATCCGTAACCATATCCACTGCCATTTGGTTGACTGCGATCGTCTTTAGACGTGTACTGCGACCATGTCCAAAGCCCGTCTGTGACCAAATTTATACTGGAGCACTGTGTGCTACTTGCAGTTCTACGTACATAGAAATATCAAGAAGCCTGTGCACGCTACCTGGTTTGGTCTAGCATTTATCCTGCTCTTAACCAAGCCAAAGTTGTTTGGTCCAATCAAGTATCATTCCAAAAATAATTTGAAGGCTTTCCATACTTTGGATTAATACGAAATTTGCTACCCCACCATTTTTTAACGTTCCGAATATAGTGGTGATGTTATATTGAATATTTGAAGACAAGAAAGGACGAACTAAGGCATTGGAGTCGAAACTATCATCGGCACAACACTAGTAGTCTAACTTAGGATTCGTGGTTATTAAGCCACCATAGACTAACTTAGGATTACAAAGCCAACAATAGTAGTCTCATTAAAATCAGATGTAACAGGAACAAGTGGTTGTTTTTCAAGCTTAGCTCATAGGTTTCATGTATGTAACTCTTTTGATGGTAGGGGTGATCAGGACTTGAAGGTGTACTAACTTTAGCACTATGCTTGGTTGCATTCTTATTGAATTCAAGAGATACAAATGTATTATTTATTCCATCCTCTCTTGAAAGAATACCTATTGAGATTTATATCATGGAAAGCAAGCTTTTCTTCGTACCAAGCAGATTCCAATGCAATATGACAACCCTTCAATTGTGCAACACTACACCAGGTTTGTTCAAAACTCACTACTTGTTTTACACTTTTCTATATGGTTGGGTGGGTTGTTTTGTTTCATAAGACGAGTTAAGAGAGGTTGTTTTTCAGATAACCATCTTAATTCTGGCCATGTAGACGTCATGTTTAATAACCCTTAAGGATTGTCTCTTGAGTTGTTTACATAAACCAAAAGATCAGCAACAAGTTGCCTTCTTTTCGGAGGCCTATTATTATTTCCCAGCCTTATTATATTATATTTTGTGGTTTTTGAGTGTGTGGAGATTATTAGAAATTTTTCTGAGTAAGTCATACTTCGAAGGATAAGTCCCATGACATAACCTATTGAGGAGCCCAATTGCTTCATTGCCGATAGGATTAGTTCATCACTCAATTTCTTTTCTTGTTGTATAATTTTCACCCGATGTATATAAGCATTTCACACCTGGTATGGCATAGGGTCTTCGTGTACCATATCATCAGCATATCTCATAATCATAGTGTTTGTTAGGCCCTTTGTGCCCCCACCTAAGCTCCAAAACCACTGTTGGACCATTCGGGCCCCTAAAAAGGACTTTAAACAACCAAAGGAAACTCGCAATAGGTGTCACAGGCCTCTATTAATCCAAAAGTTAGGAATAAGGCTTTCCCATTAGCCTATATACAAGTCACCAACAACCTACCGATGTAGGACAAACCCAACAACTCCCCTTCACACATCGGGCATGACCTGAAACCATCACCGTCTGACACACTCCCCTTCAATCAGATGGCACCCACCTCTTCAAATCATCAGGTGGAACTCATGAAGGAAACACCAACAATCGGTGTAGGTAAATCCAGCTCGAACTTGGCTCTAATACCACTTGTTGGGCCCTTTAGGCCCCTACCCAAGCTCCGAAACCACGGTTGGACCCTTCGGGCTCCCAAAAGGACTTTAAACAACCAAAGGAAACTCGTGATAGGTGTCACGAGCCTCTGTTAATCCAAAAGTTAACTTAAGGAATAAAGCTTTCCCATTAGCCTATATACAAGCCACCAACAACCTCTACGACCGATGTGGGACAAACCTAACATGGCTTGCCTTCAAAACTCAGAAGAGTGGTGCATGGTGGTGATTGGAAAGGATAGGTGAGGGTGCCTCTACCTGCACTAGGGTGCATGCCTGTGTAGTTTTCTTTTGTTGGTTTGGGTTCTTATTGTGGTGATCTATCCCCCTGTTTTATTTTAATAGGAACTATGGAGTCCGTATGTCAGTTTATTATTGTAGTATTTTATTTTACAGACGAATACTTGTATTAATGTTTTCCTTTATATATATATATATATATCGGTGATGTTCCTCATGTGTCGCTGATAGATACCGGGAGATGCTTGAACCTTCACATATGCATATACTTGGTCACGTTGATATACTTGGATGCAAGAGAAAAATAAAAGGTTAGTCGGAAAAATACTTATATATGTCTACAGCGTGACTCCTAGTTTTCATTCTTCTCGGTAGGGAATGAAATTGGGTAAATATAAAGTACCAACATTTAGCAATTCACTCCTTAATTCTCACATTTTTTCAAATTTCAATAACATAAGATTATTGTTCACTAGTGATTCACTAACTAATTCTCACCTATCTCAATTATAGGTGCATTTAATCAACTTGTAAATTCTCACCAATTCTCCGAAGAAAGTATCTTTTTACTTTCAATTAGAGGAACTAATATTTCCTAAAGAATCTAATTCTATAATCTTTATAACTCCCTTTTAATTTGATGTTACCATAAATAATTAGCAAATAAATAGGGAGTTGATAATAAAATATTTTTCTCACTTGGCTTCAGTGTATAATAGTGTAACAGTGCTAGGTGGCTAACAACGATACCCAAACCTATCCAATTAGGCATGAGAAAATGAACTACAAAAGATTGACACCATAAACGAGACATTGTAACAACTTATTATTAATCATAACCAGATAGTATGTAAACATTGGCCCCATAAACGAGACATTGTAACAGCTTATTATTAATCATAATCAGATAGTACGTATTCATGCATTGACAAATGACATGAACATCAATAAAAATGTTGGCTGAAGGTAAAAAAACGAAGATATTTTGGTTATTATCTAGTACAAATTCTAAGGATAAACTTCAATCACGCAGCGGTAACCCAAAGCAGGAGTGAACATGTAATCGTTCTTTTTCCCTCTCCTTGCCCATGGAGACCACCAACATAAGGACATCATAGGCAAACTATGTTTCCCTTGCCACACCATTGCTGCAGCCGGGATTGACCATCATGTCCACTATTATCACCTTCCCTCCGGCCTCCTTCGACGGAATCGCCTCCTTGCACTTCTTTAGTATTTCTACGCACTCCAGTCCGTCCAGTCATGAAGCACCAACTGCCCATTTTAATCAATCAAGCAATCATTCTAGGCTAGCGGTCCAATCAGATGGCCCACTAAAATTTTTTCAAACTCATTTTTACGTAAATCCACAAAATTTTCAAGTCAGTTCCATCTTCTCAGAGTTAAATTTCATAATGATTTTGGTTTGATTAGACTCCATTATTTTTTCAATTTATTTCCACAAATTAGTTAATAAAATATTATTAAAGTCTTTGAATTCCTTTAAAAGAAGAAGAATAAACCCAATGAATTGGGAGAAGTTTGAGGAGAGAATAATTTCGGGATGTTAGAAAGATAAAACTTAGAATCCACCAAAACTTCATGATTTTTATTCTTAAAAAAATGTCCTTACAATAATAGACGAGTCCGGAATGGATTTGCTACAGCAAGTGCTGCAGCAAACTCTGCTCTAATACTATTCTTATTAGTTCAAATCACCATAATTCATGAAGTTTGAAGGATATGACTGTAACAAGCTGTTGAACTCCAATAATTTTAGTAATTTGCATCAATGAGATAGCTCTTACAGGGAGTTTTCTATAACATTTGATATAGCAAATCCCCTCTCAAAAGATTCATAGACATAGCCTACCAAAAATACAAAAATTATAGACAAAATCCTCTAAAATATAAAAGTAACATAAAACTACCAAAAATTTATCAAACTACCTAATTTATCAAAAACTTATTAATGAAAACCAAATTTTATTCTAATGTATGTTGCATCACAATCTATTTGTTAGGCATCTCTTGTTTTCACCATGTGAAGTTGTAAAATCCAAGCCTTTAGGTTCATGGTTTTATAGTTGGTTCTGTTATAGTTATAGTCAAAAAAATCAGAATCAGATGTTGACTTGGATTGAAAGGAAATCATTAAATTGGACCGATTCATCAAAAATTGGACAAGAATTGATTCACTTGAATCGGTCATTGATCTCCTCCCGCTTATCCCCGAATCATTCTAGAGCATGCCATTGGACTATTATTGGCTGTATTTTATTTTATTTTGTTTTATTATATTTTATTTTGTATTTTTATTGTTATTGACTCTAAACCCACTCTGGCAATTACCTAAATTACCCCCTCCTCATTCTTTTCCACTCGACTGACCGAAGCCTCCCCTCTCCAACACTACTACCTACCCACTCCGGCCGCGCCGCCACCGTTGGTCACATCCAGACCCCTCACCGCACTTCTCCCCATCTCTTCAACCTTCTCCCCCTCTTTTCCCCCCTTTCCTCTCCCTCGTTCGCCCTCACCTGGGCCCTGCTGCCTTCTCCCACCGCCGCCGCCACCAATGTGGCTGACCCACCCTCCGATCGCACCACTTTGACCCCTCCTTGCCATCCCCTACCCAAGCCCATCCTTTTCCCCACTTCTCCCTAACCGATCACCCCCATCCTAGCCCTAGCCTGCTGTGCCGGTGTCGAACCCTGCCTCCTTCACTGATCACCCGCACGTCCACCACCCCCCCCCCTCTCCCCTCCACCCCCCACCGACTGCCAGCCTATCCCCCGCCGCCCTCTGCCACCTCACCAACACCCCTGCCCCCCTCCCGAGGCCAAAATGATCCGGCTCATTTTGATTAGATTTTGTACCTAGCCAAGTAAAATCAGGAATCAACCAATTTTTGCAACCTAGGTTATAGTTCAATCTGGTTTGACTTTGGTTCAGATTTTGTCCTGATTCTGTTTGATGTTTGTTTGAGTTTTGGCAAGCATTGGTATGGTTTGAGCATCTGTGGGTTGGCTTTGCGCCCTGAGTTGGATAGTTGGTTTGGCCTCGCGAGTGTTTTTGGTTTTCTTTAATATAAATTTAGGGTAGTTTTCATATTTTATGGTGCTTTTTGGGGGGTTTTAACATGTGTAAAACCCCAACTTCGGGTAAGGGTTTTACCCACTTGTAGTTTGCCCGGTTTGGACTAGTCTCGAGTTGTTTAGAGCAAGCTCGAGCGAGAACAATTATAAGAATACGAGTATCAGGCCCAAATGGCCATATGATCGTGTTATGGAGGCTGAATATGCCCGACATGCAGATGATAGTTTCAGTCATGATACAGTAGAACATGAGTTATTACTATATATATGAGGTACATATATGATCTTTATGAGTTAGCCAGGATTTTTGACATAGATCTAGGCTGTTGCAGCGTTTAGTATCCGTTTGGGATTTTTTATGTATTAAATCTACATGCAGCATTGGAATTTCTGATCACTTAATTATGCCCCTGTGGGACAAGCTTGATTGAGTTTAGGGTTATAGGCCCATTTAAACTTTTTGCCTCGATTCCTATCTATAGAGTCTCTTTTATGACTCGAGGCCGTTTCGACTTTCGACGGTTTCAATCCTAGCTTTCCGTCCATAGTTATAATGCATATACCCATATGTGGGCCCCACTAGGTCGTAGGTTGTTGGACTTCCAATCATACCGTGTGGCAAGATCTGAGCCATCCACTTCAACCCTAGCTTTCTCCCGTTTATATTTCAAACATTTCGATTGATTTTAAGATTTCCACCATTATTGCCGCCACCAATTTGGCTCGCCATCAGCGTGACCCCAGTCCTCCTTATGCCACCCCATTAGTAGAGCTGTAACCATCTCATGGCCAGCTACCAATCCTTACTAGGGGTGGGCATCGGTCGGATAGACATCATACAAATTATCGTTTGCGTCCCTCCGAAATTTCATCGGACAAAATTTGTCCGACCGACTTGGACATCGAATTGTCCGGTGGGCCCAAGCGGTTTCCACGGACAGTCCGAAGCCCACTGCGCCGCTACTGCCTCCGCTGGAACCGTTGTAATCGGCTCAGCTAGCCTGATGCATCTACGATGTGGATGTGCTCGGCGGAGGTGGCAGCTCACGGGAAAATGGCAAAACAGAGGCAATCGGTCGTGGGTGACTAGATCTGGCTGGCCTAAGCGGCGATGGGCTCCGCTCTTGTCGGGGAAGGCCGTGGGAGGGTTGGCAATGTCAAAGCGGTGATTGGACGGCTTCGGCGACGGTCACCGGCGGTGGAATCGACGACGTGAGCATGTCGACAGGCTCGGCAATTCCAGCATTGTGGAGGCTGGGCGACGGCAGGGGGAACACTCTTGTTGGGGAATGCCGTAGCGGGTCCTGGCGGTGACGATTGGCGGTAGGGCGATGTCGGCGGCGGTGGCGACCACGACAAGGGGTGGCGTGGCAAGGGTTTGGACGGGGAAGAGAAATTGGGTCGGGGGTTTGGTTGATGGCAATATCGTAAATAAGACTTGACTCGCCCATGTCTCGTGTAAATAATAATAACTAACTCAAAATAAATCCTAAAAAATCCATAAAATAAAAAAAATCCATAAAATAAAATAAACACTACAACATCATAATGACATTCTATAACTAACAACCCACCCAAATTCCATGTAATGCGTCCTAACTTGGTGAACGGCCTAAACTAATTCAGGATCAACTATATATATAATAAAAAAATAATTGGCATACTCTCATATATTCTAATAACTTATTCTTTTCTGTTGTATTCATGATGTTATTATTATATACTTGGGTACGCATAACCCGCATGGCTCATACACCCGACCAGCGTCAACTCAGTACATGTATTCTAAAACATACTCGACTCGAATTGACGATTGAACTGATCGGTTCATAAGTATAAAACCCTGACTCAGATCGTAGGTTTTATCTTTGAAGTATATGCAATATGGGACTATATTTTGATGTCAATGATTATTTTATAGTTTCTATACATAGATTATTTTTTGTTTGACTTTAAAAATTTAGAGCATGTTAACTAAATTGTAAGTGGTTTGATATGATCATTAATGTGAATGTATACCTTTAAATTCCTAAATATAAGAGTGACTTTTATCCTTTTTATATGTATGTCACATTTGGATATTTAAGATATTAAATATCAATTTTATGTATAAACATAATTAATTTTACTGTATATTTATATTTTAAAATTTTCATAAACTATAATATTAGTCTTACAACTGTTGAAGACATTATATTATTGATATAAAATATCTGACACTCGGTCGGTCATTCTGTTGGATAAAAAAATGTCCATGTTTGGTTTATTTTGATTCGGTCGAATTCGGTCGGTCAAATTTGGTAAGTCAAATTCGGTCGGACATGCTTTGGACATTGGACAGATGGACAAATTCGGACGTCCATGCCCACCCCTACACAATGCCATCCGAGCCACCGTAGTAGCCGCTGGCCACGGTGGTTTCAAATTTGTTCTCATCCACCGCTGCAACCGTTTGGGACGTTTTCCGGCATTGATGAGCCACTACCGACTAGTCTGACCACCTACACAGCTTTATCATTCTGAGATCTCCATTTTGAGACAACCCGCATCCGCGTCCGCATGCTTGATGTTGGTCACTAGCCTGCTAGCCAATGTTGGAGTCCACCCATGTCCGCCCAGTCAACCTAACCCATTTTCCAATTAACCCAAACTGG
Source organism: Piper betle (assembly GCA_033002965.1). Taxonomy (NCBI): domain Eukaryota; kingdom Viridiplantae; phylum Streptophyta; class Magnoliopsida; order Piperales; family Piperaceae; genus Piper; species Piper betle. Next base: position 129,155 of record JAURVB010000975.1, read on the forward strand.
GTTGGTTCAGATCATTCGGTTCGGTTTGGTTCAGCCCATTTTCGGCCGTTTCTTGACCGTTTATTGTAATTCCAGAGCCCCTATATTTGTTTAGATACATATTCACATTGTTTAGCATGTTTGGATGTAATGAGTAATTTTCACTATTAATTAATTATTGTATTTATTTATTTATTCATGATTATTCGTTTCCTATTATTTATATATTTGTTGACTATGATGATTGATTATGTGACTAACTATTGTTATTGACAATGTAAATATTCATAGATATTATTTTTGTTCATTTTTATCTCATTTTATTTGATTAATTGATTATTATTAATTATTTCTTACTCGTGTTAATATTTATACTTATTTAGGAGTATGTTTATATGTTTAATATTTATATTAAGATTCTTCATAATTAATTAATATTACTCATTTATTTATTTATCTATTGATTTATTTGATTATTTATTTGTCTATTTATTTAATTATTTATATGCTTACTAACAAGAGTATATATGATATTAATTCATGTTGAATCGTATATTTATATAGTAAAATTATATTATTATTTTATTATTAGAGAAGTATTTATGTTCATTTATTTATTATTTACCAAATTATCTATGAGTGTATTTATTTGGTGATTTATTTATTTTATTATTATTATTATGTCTTGATTTTAGCACCATATGTTTAGTTATAGGTTTTTTAACATTGTTTTCTTTATTAGGATGTATTGATGATACAATGACACACCACGAGCATGCATCATATAGAGATGTTAGTATCTTACTTAGTAGAGGGTTCTGATATATGTTTTGGAGTCCGAGCTCGCCGTAGATGTTAGTATCTTACTTAGTAGCGGGTTCTCAACTTGACTTCCAGTGTGTAGAGTTTAATCATGTTTTAGATGTAGGACGACATCGGCTATGTTTTATTTGATCCCTTTGATGTTAGGCTATTTAGTCGTGTTTCTACACATATTTAATAAACAACAAGGATAAGATCCCTTGTTGGTTTTCTAACTAAAGGTCCATAAATATATAATACAAGCATCTTTCCTAAGCCTAATATATAAGTACATGCATTTTTTCGGATTTCACAAATAAGGGAGTGAGCGGTATGGAGATATGTATGAATCATACTAGTACTCCTTCAAACCTTAAGGTAGTGTGGTGTATTAGGGCATTGCGTAACGCAACACATTTCCGAAATTTGTGGCACTAACTTAACTATTCCTTTTGCCACTTGAGTACCGTGGCGGCTAAAATATTGAAGATGTGAGGGCGTAAGCGTTGTATGTATCAATATGAATATTTGCCATGCATGCAAGCCGACACTTGCTTAAGTATGTTTGCTTACCACCCAATGTGAAGCAATATTGAAGTTTCATAAGTTTTTTTAGGTAATGGAATGCCTATTAGCCAGATTTTATTAACTATTTTTCGGACCAATAACACTCATCACAAAACTTTTTCATATAATATATGTAGATCTTGCAAATTCTTATGTCAACTTTGGTAGAACGACATATAAATGTACACACACTTTAGATCAATGCATTTATTTCTTTTCTTATTTTTACTTTTATTCGATGTGTTTTGACGCGTATTTAATAATGTCTTCCATTTTTATAACACAAAGAAGGTTGTTTCGATCAATTGTATAAATCGAGTTTTACTGGCCAACAACCTTAAACAAGACTCGATTGGATCGTAACACTTCTGATTCGGTTCTTAGGTGAACCAAACTCGGGGTGTTACAACATGCATTTGGTGTCAAAAATTTACCAAATATCTTAGTTTAATGTATTCTTGAAATTAGTATCAAGTTGTAAATATGGATTTTGACCATTTTTAGTTTGTGCCTTGAATCCATTCTTATGGTTTGATTTTGGTCTCTAGTTAGTTACAAGAAAACATTCATGTTGTTGAGAGCTTTCCAGTGAAGTATAAGATGCTTAGGGTTCAACATGAGCATGCCACATGTTAGGACACACCAGCAGGCATGCCACGTGTCAACCACGTGGCCGCATACATGGATGTGTAATTGTACCCTTTTCATTTTCCTAAAATGATGTATAAACTTCCACCTTCTCTTCGTCATAAAACATGTATGTTGTCCTATTTGGTTGCCTAAAACATGTTTTTCATTGTTGTACCCTTTTGTTTTTAGTTTGTGCTCGAACTCTACTCGGATTATGTTGTTCTGAAAACGGACACAAACATTTTTTATGTTGTTCAAGCTTGACTCATCGGATTTGAGTTGGAGTCGAGTTTGAGCTCAAGCATTTAAATGTCGAGTTTTGAGTCGAGTTAAGCTAAGCCGAATGCCAATTGCTCACGAGCTAGCTCGCTGAATTAGCCAACCTAGCTTCTTCTCCACAATTCCAAATTATGTCAAATAATCACCTTTGTATTTCTTGAGGCAAGATTTTGCACCACTATCAATGGTACTTGAATCAGTGCCACCAAAATCTGCAAAAAATGATTGTCGAAGTTGATCATATGTCGTGGTGCGCATGTGTCTGCCCAACTTTGTAGTGTCATATCTCTGTCGTCCGAAATTCATAATCGGTAAAAACAACCGGGTTGGAATCTTATCATTCCAATTTCTAATCTTGTTTGGTCAATCTTTATCACTTTATCCCTATATTGACACTCTGACCTCTGCTAAGTGAATTGTAAATTTGAAGCTTGTATCAGTCAATCTCCATTATTTGAATATTTTGTTATTCCTTCACTATAATTTTTTTTATATTTCATACATCGTGTCTTGTTATTTTAATAATTTTGTTGTCGACGTATATTAATTAATTAAGCAATAGATTCTATTATTGATTAACTAATATATAATTTTAGAATTTGGAAGGATTTTCTAACAATTTTCCTTCGTTGCTGATCTTAAATAAGGTTTTTGGTGAAATCTCTAACCCTGTATATTTTCCGTTTTGTATTTTAGAAGATAAAATTTTTTATCATTAATTTAATGATTGACACATTTTGTCATAGTAATTACGGCAATTATGCCAATATGTTATTTATCATTTTCCCATATCTTGGTGCCTAAAGGGAGCATGTTGGTGTACTTGTATTATTTCTTTGGGGTTTGGTAAAGTATTTCAAATTGGATATTTAACTCGTTTTGCGTGCTAGATTAATCAGTTGATTTGATGCTCATTCCCATTCATGTAACATATCTATCTTTCATTTGCTATTGTCTTGGGTTCGTTTATAGGTTATGTAGTCTGAGGTTGTCGGTAAATTGACTGAAGTTTTCATACTAGGTTTGTTTAAGACTCACTTCTTATTTTACACTTTTCTATATAGTTGGTGGGTTATTTTAACTGACGATGTTTTTCAGATAACCTTTTTAATTCTGGCCATGTAGATGTCCTATTTGATAACCCTCGAGGATGATATTTATTGAGTTTTTTTCTTTGCATTTATTATCAGTGCCTTCATTTTTGTGTTGTTGCATATTTGAGGTTGGTTGTCTTCCGTCAAAGAAGTCGAGAGGGTGTAGATCTCTGGGGGTACTTATGGGTGTTGCTTTCCTTGTAATTAAGTCAATATGCAGTATATTTATTGTAATATAACATTTTGGTTCAGTTGAGAGATGAACCGAACATAGGATGCTAGAGAAGTCATACTTAACTACGAACATAGGATGTTAGAGAAGTCATACTTAACTATTATAGGTAAGAGAAGCAAGCAAGGATGGGGGTGGTTGGATGGAAGAGAAAAAAAAAGGTTAGTAGGAAAAATACTTACATATGTCGATAGCTTGACTCCAGTTTTATTCTTCTTAGTTTTCATTCTTCTCGGTAGGAAAATAAATTGAGTGGTTCATGTAAACCTCATTTGAGTTTAAACTGTGAGCATGTGGGTTTTTTTATTGCTACGCAAAGCATTTTGTAAGTCAAGGAACATTTTTGCTATTCTAAAATTAATATTTTAAGATAATATTGGTTATAAAGGCATTCTAATTTTGCATTGACTTGACTTCTCAACAACCAGTAAACTTAATGTTGGGTAAATATAACGTACCAACATTTAGCAATTCACTCCTTAATTCTAACATTTTTTCAAATTTCAATAACATACGATTATTGTTCACTAGTGATTCACTACCTAATTCTCACCTATCTTAATTATAGGTGCATTTTATCAACTTGTAAATTCTCACCAATTCTCCGAAGAAAGTATCTTTTTACTTTCAATTATAGGACCTAACATTTCATAAAGAATCTAATTCTCTAATCTTAATAACTCCCTTTAAATTTGATGTTACCATGAATAATTAGCAAATACATAGGTAGTTGATAACAAAATATTTTCCTCACATGGATTCAGTGTATAATAGTGTAACAGAGCTAGGTATTACCCAAACCTATCCAATTAGCAAAGGCATGAGAAAATGAACAACTTATTATTAACCATAATCAGATAGTACGTATTCATGCATTGACAAATAACATGAACATCAATAAAAATGTTGGCTGAAGGTAACATAACGCAAACATTTTAGCTACTTGTAACGAGGCTTACGTCATTTCTTTAAAATGGTTAACTAAGTTAAAGATTTATAGTCCATTCTCACTTATAAACAAGATCTTCTCCCAGTAGATATTAGATGTGGGACTAAGTTGAGGGATCTCACAATAAACTTCAATCACGCGGCGGTAACCCAAAGCAGGAGTGAACTTGTAATCGGAGAAGCCAGCATCTTCTTTTTCCCTCTCCTTGCCCATGGAAACCACCAACATAAGGACATCATAGGCAAACTGTGTTTCCCTTGTCACACCATTGCTGCAGCTGGGATCGACCACCAAGTCCATTATTATCACCTTCCCTCTGGCCTCCGACGGAATCACCTCCTTGCACTTCTTTAGTATTTCTATGCACTCCTCATCCGTCCAGTCATGAAGCACCAACTGCCCATTTTAATCAATCAAGCAATCAATCTAGGCTAGCAGTCCAATCAGATGGCCCACTAAAATTTCTTCAAACTCATTTTTACATAAATCCTCATCTTGTCAGAGTTAAAATTCATTAATGATTATGGTTTGATTAGACTCCATTATTTTTTCAATTTATTTCCACAAATTAGTTAATAAAATATTATTAAAATCTTTGAATTCTTTTAAAAGAAGAATAAAAAACCCAAAAAATTGGAGAAGTTTGAGAAGAAGAGAAGAATTTCGGGATGTTAGAAATATAAAACTTAGAATCCACTAAAACTTCATGATATTTTTTCTTTAAAAACTGTCCTTACGATGATAGACGAGTTCGGAATGGATTTGCTATAGTATGTGCTGCAGCAAACTCTGCTCTAATACTATTCTTATTAGTTCAAATCACCACATTTCATGAAGTTTGAAGGATATGACTGTAACAAGTTGTTAAACTCCAATAATTTTGGTAATTTGCATCAATGAGAAAGCTCTTACAGGGAGTTTTCTATAACATTCGATATAGCAAATCCCCTCTTGAAAGATTCATATACATAGCCTACCAAAAATACAAAAATTATAGATAAAATCCTCTAAAATATAAAAGTAACATAAAACTACCAAAAATGTAACAAACTATCTAATTTATTAAAGACTTATTAATGAAAACCAAATTTTATTGAAATCTATGCTGCTTCACAATCAATTTGTTAGGCATCTCTTGTTTTCACCATGTGAAGTTGTAAAATCCAAGCCTTTCGGTTTAGGGTTTTATAGTTGGTTAGATTTTGTTTAGCAATGGTTCTGTTATAGTTATAGTTGTAAAAATCGGAATTAGATGTTAACTCAGATTGGAAGGAAATCATTAAATTGGACCGATTCATTAAAAATCAGATAAGAATTGGTTCACTTGAATCGGTTATTGATCTCCTCCCCCTTATCCTTGCATCATTCTAGAACATTCCATTGGACTATTATTGGTTGTATTTTATTTTATTTTATTTTGTATTTGTATTTTTTTATTTTATTGTTATTGATTGGAAATGCACTCTAGCATTTACCTAAATTACCCCCTCCTCATTCTTCTCCACCTGACTGACCCAAGCATGCCCTCTCTTGATACTACTACCTACCCACTCTCGCCGCGCCGCCATCGTTGGCCACATCCAGACCCCTCACCGCACTTCTCCCCATCTCTCTGACCTTCTCCCCCTCTTTTTCCACCCTTCCCTCTCCCTCATTCGCCCTCACCTGAGCTCTGCCGCCTTCTCTGACTGCCGCCACCAGCACCACGGCTGACCCACCCTCTGATCGTACAACTCCGACCCCTCCTTGCCATCCCCACCCTAGCCGGCTTTGCAGGTATCGAACCCGGAAACCTTCACGGATCACCCCCACGTCCCCCCCACCCCCCACCACCACTGCACTGCCACCGGATCTCCTCCTCTCCACCTACCGCCAGCTCGTCCCCTGCTGCCCTCCGCCGCCTCACCAACACCCATGCTGACCCATAAGCGAGACATTGTAAGAACATATTATTAATCATAATCAGATGGTACGTATTCATGCATTGACAAATAACACGAACATCAATAAAAATGTTGGCTGAAGGTAAAAAAACGCAGATATTTTGGTTATTATCTAGTACAAATTCAATCACGCAGCGGTATCCCAAAGCAGGAGTGAACTTGTAATCAGAGAAGCCAGCATCTGCAAAAATCTTCTTCCGCTCTTCTTTTTCCCTCTCCTTGCCCATGGAGACCACCAACATAAGGACATCATAGGCAAACTATGTTTCGTTATAACTTTATAACTTAAACTTGAAAACAAAACTTTATTAGTCTTAATATCAAATTATTAAGTAAATAAAATTGGATCGCGGAAGCATGCCTGAATCAATAAAAGCAAAGTGATTCTTTAACTCCTTAAGTTTTTATCTTCAAAATTCAATACTAGTTTTATCTTATCAATTCAGGGACATAACCTCCTTATTTATAGCCTTAGTTTTATAATTTCAATTTGTCCTATCATAAAAGAAAAATTACGAAAATAGTATATACACATTCAATTCCACACCTTTACTAATGGTATTCACATTGAATTTCACACCTTTATTTATTGCATATAAATACTTAACTTTAATAGATTAATGGAATTTAGGTCAACCTTAAATAACAACATATGATACAATTCAAGATTTATATATGTATTTATGTCCAACATCCAACAATCTCCCACTTAGACTATACATATACACACAAAGATAATTGTATATAACCTGAGCTCCAAAATAACATATGTCATTTTTCCAAAATAACAATCTCGTCCATTAATCAATGTTAATATAGGATCAAGGCGATTTTCGTTACATTTATCGTAACTAAACCCATCCATGGTCGCATACATCAATATAATTTAATGACATAGATCAAGTGTGGATGTGTTGTATGAAAATTACACGTAATTTGCTCTGAACATGCATATTTTAAACTAGTCCAACTTTACGAGATCACCAAAATAGAGTGAAAGAGTGAAATATAAACCAACTGCAACAAAACAAACTCCTACTAAAGTAGCATATCATTAAATGATATAACGCCCATTGAGCAACATGCTCACGAAAGACCTTGGATGGTAAAGCTTTAGTAAGCGGATCCGCAACTATGGAGTTTGTCCCTCTATGCTTTATAGAGACTTTACCGAAACTTTATCACTCTTAACTCTTTCGTTCACAAGAAGGAACTTGATCTTTATGAGCTCCTATTATTATTTAATATGATACTGTAGACTGATTGTCATAAAATAACCTAAGTGGTCTTTCAATATTATCAACAATGAGCAGCCCTATGACAAAATTTTGCAGCCATATTCCCTAATTGGATGGCTTATAACAAGCTATGAATTAAACTGCTATGGTGGAAGAAGCTCCACCAGCAAGAAGGTAGACATACCCAGAAGTGGATCTACCGCTATATTGATCCAGCAAAATCAGAATTAGAATGCCGAATGATCTCAAATTGATTTGACTTCCAATATTAAGCATGAAATGTTTTGTTCTTTGAAGATACCTCCTTATGACTTTATTGGTTGTTTTCCAATGATCCAAACCCGGATTACTTAAATATCTGCCTAACATTCCAAAAATATATGCAATATCTAGGCACGTACATAGTTGAGCATACATAAGACTTTTTATTGCTAAAGCATAGGGAATCTTTTGCATTTCCTTTCTTTATGTGTCTTTTTGGAAATTGACTTCGACTGAATTTGTCTCCTTAAGAAACAGGGGTATCTCCTAATTTACAACCTTGCATGCCAAAATTCTTAAGCACTTTTTCTATATAGGTCTTTTGTGATAATCCGAGTACACATCGAGAGCGATCCCGATGTATTTAAATTCCTAATACAAAAGATGCATTTCCAAGATCTTTCATTTCAAATTTCTTTGATAAAAATCTCTTCGGAAGAAACTTATATCATTACTAGTAGGCAATATATCATCAACATATAAAACTAGAAAAATATACTTACTCCCACTAAACTTATGGTATATTCAATCATCAATCACATTCATCTAAAAAACCAACAAAAGAATAACTTGATGAAATTTGTGATACCATTGACGAGAAGCCTTTTTAAGTCTATAGATCGATTTCATTAATTTGCAAACCAAATACTTTGAATCTCCTGATACAAAATATTCTGGTTGCACCATATAAATTGTTTCATCAATGTTACCATTTACAAACACAGTCTTTACATCTATTTGATTTAACTCAAGACAAAATGTACCACAAATGCCATAATTATCTTGATTAAGTCTTTTGATGAAACTGGAGAGAGTTTCATTATAATCGATACCTTCCTTTTGAATAAAGCCCTTCACAATAAGACAAGCTTTATATCTTTCTTCATTACCTTTCGAATTTTTTGGTTTTAAAGGTGGAGGAGCTTGGAGGTCTATTAAAGTGGTTAAGCTTGAAAGGCAAGATCTTTACTTTTTCTTCTTGAGTTATCAAGTGGAAAACTAAGTACTTAATGAATTGTGTCTCCATAAGGTTTTCATAGTTTTGACATAGCTTGCATATTTGTGGTTGTCCAAGGTGCATGAATGTGAGTTATTGTCGATGGTTTATGATTGTTAGCCAGATAAATTAGTACAATTTAATAACCAAGTAATAACACATAGTTAATAATAAATCACGTAAATCATGATCACCACTTGTAATTAAGAAGGTATTTTATAAATGATGAGCTTGCACTTTCAGTCACACTATTTTGCGTGCCTCACTTGGGTCACTAACATGAATTTATGTGGAACTCTAACTAATCAACCGCATTAACCTCGTTCAATTGTTGATCCACAAAATATGAGGCTTGCGTGTAGTGAAAATAGATTGTCTACTGAACTTGGTTTACAAAGAACTCAAACTCAACAACCACATCAACCATTGTTTTCAATTGTTGATATTAGTTTAGCTTTTGTCATATGGAGGCAATTAGATTCTTCATCTTGTATTACACGTTTGAATAATAGATTGTCTGGTTTTTGGACTTGTGTAGTTGCTGGTTGTTTATTTTTTACCAGAGAAAATTTGTTACTGGCGTTCTATGACAAAATGCCATGGTTTACACCATCACAATGTTTAAAACAAAAAGGAAAGAATCTCCCTAAAAGTGTGATAGGGACCACTATGTCTACAACAACTAGTATATATATGTGTACCGATAACAATATAAAACATTGCCAAAACATTGTACTTTTTACACAACATTTCCATCATGATAGATTTTTTCTTTCTAAGTCAGGTCCAAACCGCATTTGCTCTTCCTGATCAATTAATTTCATAATAACCATCACACACAGAACAATTCATTATTCCAGACAAACATTTCCTGCAATGAGACATTATAGCATTTATCCACAACAATCCATAGCAGTTCATCAAATCACATTCTCAATAAAGCTCGACAGGTACATGTATGGATGTTGCATTGCTACTTTTTCATGGTTCCGACAATGCTCAGTCATTTGGATCCTTACCTACATATATAATATAAAAAAGTTAGTAATAGGTGTTACTGGTCAATAAATAACTAAATAATGAAATTGACAAATGAGAGATGACTCTCATGTTAAATAAAATCAATCATATATTCTTCTATATTAGATCAATCATAAGGGCACTAATCACGAGCCATAAGCCTTGGCTTGAATAACGTCCCATTATGGCTGGTTATAAGCCCCTCTTGGCATTTTCATATTATCCCACTCTAGGGAAATTAGTCTATTAAAGCCCTCTACATCTTCCATATAACTCCTGGCCCTCGGCACTGAGGCTCAGAACTCTCAAGCGCGCTCTTTTAGTACCCTTTGAATCCACACTTGTAGACATGCGCTGCATTGCAGTACATGTAATCCTCCACACTTCTCTGGGTTTAAGGAACTCAAAATATAGAATTGTCCAGATCTCTTAGGAATGGAATGACACGCTCACCAATCTAGAGCTTGCTTTAACTGGCACGTGCACCGGCTTTTGGTATGCGCGAATCGACTTTCCCTTGTCTAACATCTCACTAGAAGCCGAGAATGTATGTATATATATATATATATAATATATATATATATATATATATATATAGGCAAAAGATTGCCTGAGCAAGTGGCAGGAAGTTAGATGCGCCACATCTGAATTTGGACCGTTAGATGAAATGAGCGGTTCAGATTAATTCACGAAACGTGATGAAAACCTACCATCGGACTTCCTGCCTTCTTCGACCATCGCCGCCACCTATCGATCTCCCGCCGCCGCCGCCGCCTGTCTGAAAACCTACC